>CM038676.1:469055605-469304324 GCA_021605205.1 Aegilops longissima
ACCTTTGGGACGAAACTCCGCCGCCATGGCGGAACCTTAGCGGAACCAATCTAGGGCTCCGCAGAGCTGTTCTCAAGTGGACACTTCCCTCAGGGAGGAAATCATCACCAACGTCATCACCAACACTCCTCTCATCGGGAGAGGGCAATCTCCATCAACATCTTCACCAGCACCATCTCCTCTCAAAACCCTAGTTCATCTCTTGTATCCAATTCTTGTCTTCAAGTCCGGGATTGGTACTAGGAGGCTGCTAGTAGTGTTGATTACTCCTTGTGGTTGATGCTAGTTGGTTTATTTGGTGGAAGATCATATGTTCAGATCCTTTATGCATATTAATACCCCTCTGATTATGAACATGAATATGCTTTGTGAGTAGTTACGTTTGTTTCTGAGGACATGGGAGAAGTCTTGCTATTAGTAGTCATGTGAATTTTTTATTCGTTCGATATTCTGATGAGATGTATGTTGTCTAGCCTCTAGTGGTGTTATGTGAACGTCGACTACATAACACTTCACCATTATTTGGGCCTAGAGGAAGGCATTGGGATGTAATAAGTAGATGATGGGTTGCTAGAGTGACAGAAGCTAAAACCCTAGTTTATGCGTTGCTTCGTAAGGGGCTGATTTGGATCCATATGTTTCATGCTATGGTTAGGTTTACCTTAATACTTTTGTTGTAATTGCGGATGCTTGCAATAGAGGTTAATCATAAGTGGGATGCTTGTTCAAGTAAGAACATCACCCAAGCACTGGTCCACCCACATATCAGACTATCAAAGTACCAAACGTGAATCATATGAACGTGATGAAAACTAGCTTGACGATATTCCCATGTGTCCTCAGGAGCGCTTTTCCTATTACAAGAGTTTGTCCAAGCTTGTCCTTTGCTACAAAAAGGATTGGGCCACCTTGCTGCACCTTATTTACTTTTGTTACTTGTTGCTCGTTACAAATTATCTTATCACAAACTATCTGTTACCACTTATTTCAGTACTTGCAGAGGATACCTTGCTGAAAACAGCTTATCATTTCCTTCTGCTCCTCGTTGGGTTCGACACTCTTACTTATCGAAAGGACTATGATAGATCCCCTATACTTGTGGGTCATCAATGTGGTCCAATGAATGTTGAGGCTCGCGGCGGGTATCGTTATTTTATCACCTTCACAGATGATTTGAGCAGATATGGATATATCTACTTAATGAAACATAAGTCTGCAACATTTGAAAAGTTCAAAGAATTTCAGAGTGAAGTAGAAAATCATTGTAACAAGAAAATAAAGTTTCTACGATCTGATCATGGAGGAGAATATTTGAGTTACGATTTTGGTCTTCATTCAAAACAATGCGGAATAGTTTCGCAATTCACGCCACCCGGAACACCACAGCGTGATGGTGGTGTCGAGCGATCATGTCGTGCTTTATTAGATATGGTGGGATCTATGATGTCTCTTACTGATTTACCGCTATCATTTTGGGGTTATGCTTTAGAGACGGCTGCATTCACGTTAAATAGGGCACCATCTAAATCTGTTGAGACGACGCCTTATGAACTATGGTTTGGCAAGAAACCAAAGTTGTCGTTTCTTAAAGTTTGGGGCTGCGATGCTTGTGTGAAAAAGTTTCAACCTGATAAGCTTGAACCCAAATCGGAGAAATGTCTCTTCATAGGATACCCAAAGGAGACTGTTGGGTACACCTTCTATCACAGATCCGAAGGCAAGACTTTTGTTGCTAAATTTGGATCCTTTCTAGAGAAGGAGTTTCTCTTGAAACGAGTGGGAGGAAAGTAGAACTTGAGGAGGTAACTGTACCTGCTCCCTTATTGGAAAGTAGTTCATCACAGAAACCGGTTCCTATGACACCTACACCAATTAGTGAGGAAGTTAATGATGATGATCATGAAACTTCAGATCAAGTTACTACCGAACCTCGTGAGGTCAACAGTAAGATCCGCACCAGTAATGCGGTAGTCCTGTACGGAGGTCATGTTACTAGACCATGGCGAACCTACGAACTATGAGGAAGCGATGATGATCCCCGATTCCGCAAAATGGCTTGAGGACATGAAATCCGAGATGGGATCCATGTATGAGAACAAAGTATGGACTTTGGTTGACTTGCCGGATGATCGGCAAGCCATAGAAAATAAATGGATCTTCAAGAAGAAGTCGGATGGCCGATGGTAATATTATGTATAAAGCTCGACCTTTTTGTGAAAGGTTTTCGACAAGTTCAAGGAGTTGACTATGATGAGACCTTCTCACCCGTAGCGATGCTTAAGTCCATCCAAATCATGTTAGCAATTGCCGCATTTTATGATTATGAAATTTGGCAAATGGATGCAAAGACTGCATTCCTGAATGGATTTCTAGAAGAAGAGTTGTATATGATGCAACCTGAAGGTTTTATCGATCCAAAGGGTGCTAACAAAGTGTGCAAGCTCAAGCAATCCATTTATGGACTGGTGCAAGCCTCTCGGAGTTGGAATAAACGTTTTTATAGTGTGATCAAAGCATATGGTTTTATACAGACTTTTGGAGAAGCCTGTATTTACAAGAAAGTGAGTGGGAGCTCTGTAGCATTTCTAATATTATATGTGGATGACATATTATTGATTGGAAATGATGTAGAGTTTTTGGATAGCATAAAAGGATACTTGAATAAGAGTTTTTCAATGAAAGACCTCGGTGAAGCTGCTTACATATTGGGCATCAAGATCTATAGAGATAGATCGAGACGCTTAATTGGACTTTCACAAAGCACATACCTTGACAAAGTTTTGTTGAAGTTCAAAATGGATCAGGTAAAGAAAGGGTTCTTGCCTGTGTTACAAGGTGTGAAGTTGAGTAAGACTCAATGCCAGACCACTGCAGAAGATAGAGTAAAAATGAAAGATATTCCCTATACTTCAGCCATAGGCTCTATCATGTATGCAATGCTGTGTACCAGACCTGATGTGTGCCTTGCTATTAGTTTAGCAGGGAGGTGCCAAAGTAATCCAGGAGTGGATCACTGGACAGCGGTCAAGAACATCTTGAAATACCTGAAAAGGACTAAGGATATGTTTCTCGTTTATGGAGGTGACAAAGAGCTCATCGTAAATGGTTATGTTGATGCAAGCTTTGACACTGATCCGGACAATTCTAAATCGCAAACCGGAGACGTATTTATATTGAACGAAGGAGCTGTCAGTTGGAGCAGTTCTAAACAAAGCGTCGTGGCGGGATCTACGTGTGAAGCGGAGTACATTGCTACTTCGGAAGCAGTGAATGAAGGAGTCTGGATGAAGGAGTTCATATCCGATCTAGGTGTCATACCTAGTGCATCGGGTCCAATGAAAATCTTTTGTGACAATACTGGTGCAATTGCCTTGGCAAAGGAATCCAGATTTCACAAGAGAACCAAACACATCAAGAGACGCTTCAACTCCATCCGGGATCAAGTCCAGGTGGGAGATATAGAGATTTGCAAGATACATAAGGATTTGAATGTTGCAGACCCGTTGACTAAGCCTCTTCCACGAGCAAAACATGATCAGCACCAAGGCTCCATGGGTGTTAGAACCATTACTGTGTAATCTAGATTATTGACTCTAGTGCAAGTGGGAGACTGAAGGAAATATGCCCTAGAGGCAATAATAAAGTTATTATTTATTTCCTTATATCATGATAAATGTTTATTATTCATGCTACAATTTTATTAACCGTAAACATGATACATGTGTGAATACATAGACAAACAGAGTGCCACTAGTATGCCTCTACCCGACTAGCTCATTGATCAAAGATGGTTATGTTTCCTAGCCATATACATGAGTTGTCATTTGATTATGAGGATCACATCATTAGGAGAATGATGTGATTGACAAACCCATTCCGTTAGCTTAGCACTTGATTGTTTAGTATGTTGCTATTGCTTTCTTCATGACTTATACATGTTCCTATTACTATGAGATTATGCAACTCCGTTTACGGAGGAACACTTTGTGTGCTACCAAATGTCACAATGTAGCTGGGTGATTATAAAGGTGCTCTCAGAATGTCTCCGAAGGTACTTGTTGAGTTGGCGTATTTCGATATTAGGATTTGTCACTCCGATTGTCGAGAGAGTATCTGCAGGCCCACTTTCATTAATACACATCACTATAAGCCTTGCAAGCATTGTAACAAATGAGTTAGTTGGGGATGATGTATTATGGAGCGAGTAAAGAGACTTTACCGATACTTGATTGAACTAGGTATTTGAGATACGACGATCGAACCTCGAGCAAGTAACATACCGATGACAAAGGGAATAACGTATGTTGTTATGCGGTTCGACCGATAAAGATCAATGTGTAGGAGCCAATATGGGCATCCAGGTTCCGCTATTGGTTATTGAACAGAGAGATGTCTCGGTCATGTCGACATAGTTCTTGAACCCGTAGGGTCCGCACGCTTAACGTTCATTGGCGATATGGTATTTATGAGTTATGTATGTTTGTAACCTAATGTTGTTGGAGTTTCACATAAGATCACGGGACATGATGAGGAACTCTGAATGGTCGGAGATAAAGATTGATATATGGGATAATAGTGTTTGGTCTCCGAAGGGTTCGAATTCATCGGAAGGGGTTCGGATGTTTCCTGAAATGTTTGGATGCGAGAACACTTTATTTGGGCCAAAGGGAAAGCCCACGAGGCTTTTGGAAAGTGCAAGGAAGTTTTGCGGAGACCGAAGGCTAGGCAGCGGGAACCCGGCGTCTAGGGGGTGAGGCGCCGGTACCACCTGGCGTCTAGCCACAGGTCCGAGAAGGACTCTTGCCTTTGAGGGCAAAACCGACTTTGAGGAGGCTTTTACTCCAAGTTTAGACCCCACGGCTCAACATATAAATAGAGGGGTAGGGCTAGCACCCAAGACAGATCAAGAAACACCAAGCCGTGTGTCGGCAACCCCGTCCCCCCTAGTTTATCCTCCGTCATAGTTTTAGTAGTGCTTAAGCGAAGCCCTGCGGAGATTGTTCTTCACCAACACCGTCACCACGTCGTCGTGCTGCCGGAACTCATCTACTACTTCGCCCCTCTTGCTGGATCAAGAAGGCGAGGACGTCATAGAGCTGAACATGTGCTGAACGCGGAGGTGCCGTACGTTTGGTACATGATTAGGACGGATCGTGAAGGTGTGCGACTACATCAACCGCGTTGATAAACGTTTCCGCTTACGGTTTACGAGGGTACATAGACAACACTCTCCCCTCTCGTGGCTATGCATCACCATGATCTTGCGTGTGCGTAGGATTTTTTTTGAAATTACTGCGTTCCCGAACACTTTTGTCATGCTAGCTAGAATATCGTTATAAATACGATCATGCCTCTGTTTTAATTTAGCTTCGTGCTAGTAATATCGATGCTATGATGGTTCTGTTGCATTGTTGATATGCTTTGTTTCTAATTGCCATGTTCCATATGCTATGGTTGTGCACTTGAGAAGGTGGGTATTTTGTAAAAGCATTTGTATGCTGCATGCTCATTGTTACATTCATGTTAATATGCTCATAATGTTGATGATGCCAGAGAAGATAATAAGGTGACTTAATAATAACAAACCTCCTCCGTCATCGATGGGATCGAGTGATAGTGCCACCAAATGGGACTTCTTCAGTCGAGCCACATTTTCCTTTATAGGAAGGCCTTAATGTGATCTATTGTCATGCCTCTCGCCGGTTATGGACGCGCGCTACACAGATCAGGTAGGCGGACATAAGCCTTGTGTGCCCAGGTTTGTTTTTGAGCTCATGTCCCCGTTTGGGACCCTTTATATTTTGCCACGACGGAGGCCGTTGATGCCTTTGGTAGGCACAGGGCCACCTAGGACTGAACCCAAAAGGGGTGTTGGTCGGAGTGGCCAGGAGAGTGTCATGGGCAATGGATCGGTTTCGTCGGAACGTCGTTGGTCCACCCGAATGGGAGTGCAAGGCCATGGGTTCCGTGGTGTGGGTAAAGTGCACTACCTCTGCAGAGTGTTTATTAAGTCTATCGATAGCCGCACAGTTCATAGTAGGTCACACTATCCGGTCTTGGTCGAAAGGGAGGATAAACCTGAAATGACTAATGTGATAAATAAGGTACTATAAAGAATGTGATGACTTGGACTATGAGATAGTCGTGAGAAGTCATGGTGATGTTTTGACATGATCACGAGACGAGGTCTTGGTGAGTCATGAGATTGCTCCGAGGAGCCATGACAGAGTAAGAGATTGTTGCATAACGTTAATACAGTATGTCTTCATGGGAGGTAACTGGTAGTTTATTTTTAGCATAGTTTATGCATGACTCCATGTCTCATAGATGCATTTATGCCATGCCATATTCGAGATGCTATGCTATGCCATGTTATGTTGATGCCATGTTAAAGATATGTTTTGATATGCCATGTTATTGCTATGATGCTATGATGTTGTCCATGATTAGTTTGATCTATGTCTCTTGTTAATATCATGCCATGCTTAGTTTTACATTATGAGGCAGGTTGTTGCATGCGCTTGGTTCTTGCTTTGTCTTCTACCTGTTTGGATGCTATGTAATTGGTTGTCTTGCAAGTACATTCAATGTCTTGACACGGCATGTCATGCCGGTTTGTAGTCGATGCTGGATTGTTTGCTTGATTAAATCGCTAGGTAGTAACCTTGCAGATCTGTGAGTTGTGGAGCCCAGCCCAGTCGTTATCTTTGCCAAACTTTGACTTCCGCCGCCATTTAGCTAGCCTTAGAGCTATGCTAGATAATTGTATTCATCAATGATTTAATCATCTATACATGTATTTGATTAATATTCTTGTACAGGATCTTTGTATCATGGACTGTTGTGCGTGGTGTTATCCACGGTGCGTCTGAGCCCCCTGCTCCATGCGGATCGGGGTGCCACGGAGATAGTATCGAGCAGCCATCTTGGCATAGGATTACCCGATCCGCTACCATCAATCCGTAATGACCCTAAAGTTTGACCCATCCACGGCATCGGCATGACCCTTTGTTGAGCAAGGGTGGTGCGGCGGGAATGACACGTCCCTACCCCTTGTCCCGCCTAGTTTTTTCGGGGCGGATAGCAACCCTATCCATTCTAGTCGGCTGCATAGCGTACCCTTTTCCATTAAGGGAAAGGGGCCACGCCATGCGGGTGTGTCTCGCATAGCTGCCTATAAAAGCCCCTTTTCACTAGCCGCATCGCTCCCCACTCAGTCAGCCATGTCCCTGCAGAGAAGCCTAGTTAGTAACTTTGAAGCCATGACTCGCTCTCTCAAAGCACCCAAGTTTTACACCGGAACCTTCGCCGTCAATCATGGTGGCTTTCCACCCCCGCTTACTGAGATGCTCACCAAAGCCCTTGGCTGTAATGCTAGCCCTAATTACCTGTTGTTCCAATCGGCACCCGTCCCTCACCTTCACCGATACGAGGCAAGAGTGCATATCTGCCCAGGTCCCGCGAAAGATGGTTAGCCCTTGATTTTTCAGGGCAGATCCATGCCTACTACTGAGTTGGCCATTCAGGCCGCTGCTGTGGAGGCTATCATATACCTCCGAACGCAATTTCCGCAAGTGGCGGACGAGCGAGTTACGCTACTTCCCGTTCTGCGGCAGAATTAGGAAGCAAGCATCACGTCACTGTCCAGGAAGATGACCCAGCAATCACTCGCATGGTGCAATATATCACCGCCCAGGGGATGATGATTGCTAAGATGATTGCCGAGTTGAGAGCCTTGGATCACGATGCTGCTCGGGTTATCACGGAAGCTTATCGTGAGGCTCGTCGATTTGCATCTCAAGCCATCCACCCCATGCCATCTAGCACAGTGCTACCCTCTCAGCCTGTGTCGTGGGTGAAGCCTGGACTCCTTCAACAAGGATCTTTACCATATTCACCAGCAGCATTTGCTTGGATCAGTTCCAGCCACACCCCCACACTACAAAAAATACACTTCCGTGATGATACGTGTTTGTCATAGTAGGTCGCGTTTTTTGTCATGCATGTACATCCATGATAAATTTATGACAGAATCAAGATAGTCATACATGTGCTGTCGTAGAAGTGTTCCATGACATTACCAAAATTATCATCACGGAAGTGTCCACTTCCATGACGATAAATCGCGCGTCACACAAGTGCTTTCGTCAAGGATGACCGACACGTGGCATCCACCGTAACGGAACGCCGTTAAGCTATCGGGTCGGGTTTTGGCTCCGATAACCCGTTAACAGCCCCGACCAATGGGGATTTTCCATGTGTAAAATCATCATTGGTGGAGAGGACTGCGATGTCGGTCATGCGCGCTTGCGGTGTCACTCTTCAATGGGCGAGGCAGCCTATGATATGTTGACCGTGGACGGCCCATCAAGTTTAAATGGGCCACCCCAACTAAAGGCCCACAAGATTTTGCAGACCATAATGGGCTGGCCCAGCTAAAGGCCCATGAGATTTTGCGGGCCATAATGGGCTGGCCCAGCTAACGGCCCACAAGATTTCGCGGGCCATAATGGGTCGGCCCAGGTAAAGGCCCACAAGATTTTTGTTTGCCATAATGGGCCGACCCAGGTAAAGTCCCACAAGATTCTTGCGGATCATAATGGGCCGGCCCGGCTAAAGGCCACAATTTCGCCGACATATTAACAGGCGGCCCAGTTTGGCAGGCCCACAAAATTTGAGGGCCCTAGTAGGCGGCCCATTAGCGGCTGCCATGTTTTGGGCCAAATCGGGCCCATATTTGATCCGGTCCATTAATGGCCTACCATGTTCCGGCCTAATAGTGGCCCATATGAGATCCGACCCGTTAAAAGCCTACCACATCCTGGGCCAAATTACTGCCCGGATCGGTCTGACCCTTTAAGAGGCTATGGGCTCAATAATGGCCCATATCAGATTGACCGTCAGCTGGACACTATGCTTTTGGGCCCACTTGCTAGAGGCCCACTTAGTAATCGGCGACATTAGTTTGGCCTCTTAAGGACCTGTTTAACATTTCGACCCTATATTAATTTGACTGTTAAATGCCCGTCATATAGTTGGGCTAAAATGCGGCCGGTTTGCATCCGACCTGCTTTCGCGGCCGATGTCCGATTGGGCCAAACAAGGACCGAGACAATTTTGGCTTGTTAAAGCCCGTGATTTGATTCGCACAATCATGGGCGGAGTTTATTCGGGCTGCTGCGGCCCGTTAGCTGTTGACACGTTTAGGGCCAACCTACATCGTGATTGCATGGCGGCCCAATTATGTACCGTAATTTTACGGTTTGGCGGTTCTTTGCGAAGATAGTAAAATAACTGCATCATCGTGAATAAGAAAAAACCTATACTATACAATAAAGAAATTACAGCATATTACATCCCTTTGGGCATCAAAGTTCCCCACTATGATAATAAAGGACAAGCGGACGCAGATTACATACCTTTGGGCATCAAAGATCGCCACGAGTGCAAATAAACACGCGAAAAAATAATATACAAAACCGTGACTTCAATAGAGTTCAAGAAAGGTTAGCCCTATTTGGCGAACTACTGTACAAGCAGCTGAGCAAGATGATGAGGCTAGCGCTTGTTCAACACTAAATCTTCCTCACTCTGAAAGATAAACAAGCGAGGCGGATGACGAGTTTTGCATAAAAGTATCGTCTTGACAATTCATCACATTTCTTCTTGATGAATAAAGTGACACAGTTTAAAATTGCATTAACACAATATGGTATTGTTCAGGTCAAGACATGGCGAGGAAATGACATTGTGAAGAAGTTGGCAGCTTCCGACACCACTAGATTATAGATCAAGAACTCATAAGTATCAATGGTTAGTGTCTGTCAATTTATCCCATTCAGTTGGCAAATAAAGAGCGGTTTAAATAATACTCCTCCGTCGAATTACTTGTCATCAAATTGGATGTGTGTAGAACTAAAATACATCTAGATACATCCATTTCAATGACAAGTATTTTCGAGACGGAGAATAATAAATGATATGACATTGTTCATAGTTAAGACATTGCGAGAATGTGACATTGTGCTGTAGTGGGTAGGTTCACCACACCTTTGGATTACTGGATGAAGAACGAAGCATACATGCAGTGCAAAAGATCACTTATTACGTATACTTTAATTTACATGGTATGAATAAGGAACTTGGTTGTACAACTGAAAACTTAAATTGAGAAAGGACAAACTTTTGTTTATGAACTACTCCCTCCGTTCTAAAATAGATGACCCAACTTTATACTAACAGTACAAAATTGGGTCATCTATTTGAAACGAAGAATACTAATAAACTTTAAACATGCAATTTGATGCAAACACCAAAATAAACAGCTATTGCGATCATGCCTAACCAAATATATACAACAAAGTTTGAAGGCTTGAGATGGACAAACTTACATTATTGGTGAAGACAGGCTCTATAAAGGCCTTGTCCATCTTGATGGGGGGCAATTCAAGAAGTTTACCACAGAATCTTCTTCATAAGCATTGCCTTTATTCTACATTTTGTTAAGAGTAAATATATATGTGATAATATACGAAAAAGTGGAGAATATTTAAGATAAGATGAAGAGTGATGCTACATAACCAAGTAGCTATAAATGTAAGTGCTGCGTCTGAGGCAAAAGGTACAACCAAGAGCAATGCACAGCTAAACTTCTTGATTACCAACCTTATGGTAAGAGTAAATATAGATCGATGTGTAGAAAATGGAGGCAAAGGAAAATAAGCTGCAGTGATGGTACATGAACAACTACCTATCATTATAAGTACCTGCGATAAAGGACAACATGTACTTACAAGAACAATGAGAGCTAAAAAACATTGGCATTGGATCTTGAAGAATTTGGGCGAACAATTGATAAGCAAGCTATCATGCATCTTGCTATCACATAATGAACCAGTATGTATGCAAATACAGTGATCTGAGGACAACAGGTACTAACAAGAGAAAGCAGCGGGCAGCATATTTGGATATCCTATCGTTCTTTTCAAACGGAATTCTTCTTGAGCAGATTTCCTGCAAACAAGATCCGTAAGGCACATGCGGAAAAGTAGAAGTTCAAATTGTCATGTGATTTCATAGGCGATTACCTCATCACAGGAGCGAGACGATTGCATAACAATGTTTTCCATTCAATGTCTTCTAAATTTAGCATAGGAGACTTCACGGAAATTCGTTTATAAATTTGCCACAAAGTGTGATTTCCTCGGTAACACGATCTTTGCTGCAATGCTTCCTTGAAAAGCACAAGCAAGCTTTCCTCGTCATGACTATCCAGATTGACCTCGCCTAGTTACAACAATGTAATGTAAATCATTGATGTGTTCAATCAGCGAGAAAAGGAAAATAATAACCATGAATAATAGCACTTACCGTAAGTTGGACGGGAAGATGTGAAAATGGTGTTTGTCTTCACAATAATCTTCCCATGATGGGAATATATGCGCGTAGTCCCTAACAACATTGAAAGCATTGTCTTTTAAACTGGGAATAAATGGAATGGGGTTCCATCTCTGCAGGAATTGGCCGTCTCTGAGTTGGGATAGGTCTTGACGGTGGACTTCTGTACTTTTTCTTTGGAGTGGGATTTTTACGTGGTACAGTGGGTGCTATAGCAAATGAAATCGGTATACCTTTTCTTTGGAGTGCAGGTCTGTGTGGTGGGGCTAGTGGTGTGGCGTTGAAGTATGGAGTGCTGTACTGTGGAGTCGGTCCTACATTTTGTGTCACACTCTATCGAACATGGTAAGAAGAGCAAGCAGATTTTGGATAATAAAATATTGGTTGCGCAGTGCCCACATGATGAACTAGGCGCATTAAAATGCAACTCCCAGCTGTCTCTCGACCATTTCAGGCGGTTGGATGAAGATCCTCGTCTCCTAACCCTTCTTCTTCCTCGTCTATGATTCTTCCCATCTGAGAACACCGCGCAGACTTGGCCGGACCACAGCCCCCCGCTGTGTTCCTCCGCCCCCCACCCCCACCAGCGTCGAGTTTTCTTTGTTGACAAGGCCCCAACCACCAGGCCTTAGGTCGCATGCAGTGAACTCCGTGAGCTCTGAAAAAATCGTGACCCAATTTTGAAATTTAGTCTCTTGTGATTTAACTAGTGTGAATATAAAGGGAAAAACCATAAGCATTGGGAGTATAGTGTTGAGCGTGCCATAAAGGGAAAACCATAAGCATCTGAAGGTGCAAACTGGACAAAAGCAACCGCCTTAAGACAAGAAATCGAGTAAGCGGTGGCGATCTATTTTCTTCTTTGCGATAAATAAGTTGAGCGAATCTGAAAGTACCGCCTCTGATGCGGCGCCATGTCTGCTTATCTGGTGAGAATTTAGCGGTGATCTTGATAGCGATGGTTGTCGGCGTGGAAGCAGATCTAGGAGGGTAGGCGGTGGCGGCGAAGCGCGATGGATGAAGGCGGTCGTAGGAGGCGGCGCCCGGCAAGGTGGGCGGCAGCAGGGATGAAGCGAAGGGCGGGATGCAAGGATCGGTCGAAGCGTGGATGAGAGGTCGATCTCTTGTATGGGCGGTGGCGTCGGGTATCGAGCTCCGGCATGGTGGAGGAAGGGCGGTGGATGGGAGTGGCGGGACGGCGTGTGAGAGGAGGTGGTGGAAGTGGAGAGGTGTTTTTGCCGGCGTGCAGGGCAGGGGTCCCGGACTTGCCTGCACTGACTGCGGCTGGCTCGAAGGAGGCCCGCCACGGCCATTTTCATCAACACAAGCTCAAGACCCTCGCGAGGGGCAAGCCTCATGAGGCGGGGACGACAAGGCTTCCTCGAGGAATGGCCTCGTCGGCTGGCTCATGAGGAGGCGGAGAGTTCAAGGCAGGGTACCTCGCTGAGGTGCCCATGGCGCAAGCCATGGCGACCAAGGCGGCGATCGCGCGCCAGCCAGCGCGATGTCCTCCTTTCCCTTTGGGTGCAAAGGGAGCAAGCGCCAGGCGAGAGCATCAAGCAAAGGCATCCGTTTGGTGCAACAAGACCAAGACCCATGCTTGCTGGAAGGAGTCATCGTGGAGCCCAAGCGAGGCGTCATCACGAGCCTTTGGCAGGAGAGGACCAACTTTAGTCGAGGATAAGTGTACGCTGTTCCCCTTCAAAATGGCCAATGTTGGCGCCCTTCCCGCTCAATATTTGGGAAGAGGCCAGGCCTTCGCCTATAAATAGGAGTAGCCACCCCGGGGCAGGGAGAGAGCAGACGGAGATCCAGAATCCTCATCAAAAAACAGTAGCTAGGCGGCCCGAACCCCACCTAGCAGTTCATCGCACCCGCCAAGAACAGACCCTCATGAGGCTGTCCTTCCTTGTATTGTTCCTCACCAGCCCAAGAGGCAATCTACCACACAACACCTTTGGGTAAGGTATTACACCAAAATGGTGGCGGAACGATATGAATCTCGTGTCTCTTGTGCGGTTCCGTTTAGTAACAGGTCCCAGCGATTGGCGAGTGCGAGGCGGTGGAGGTTGATCTCCGCGCACCGCAGTGTTCGAACCTCAAGGTCTGCGGAACCCGATATCGACATTTAGCGCGCCCGGGTAAAGTGCGCCCGGAATCTACTGCTTCGTCGCCTCGTTCTTCCCGACCACGCAACCATATCGCGCTTTCGTCGGGCTCGGCATGGCCGCAAACCACCCTACGCCTCCGTGTCGCCCGGGCTTCCGGCGGCGGGTGCCCTCGTCGTTCCTCACGCCCGCTGCCAACACGCCGCCGGCGGCGGGAGGCGAACGCAGCAAACATCGTCCCTCGCTCCTCGGCGACCTGCGGGGAGAACCCGCGCGCTCCTCGTCACCCGCCCCGTCGCGCGGTTCCTCCGGTCGTCGCAGCCCTCTGGCGGCTCGCGGCGCCGCCTTCCAGCGCCATGTGTCAAGACATTACGTCCGCGGGTGGCGCCTCGCCTCCAGCTGCGAGGGCTCCCTCGGGCGAGCGGGCGTCGGCGGGCTGACCTTCGACTCTCGGGACCACCCGCCAACTCGGCGGCTCGATGCGCTCCCATGCTCTGCCACACCACCATCTGCTAGAGTTGCCGTCACGGGACCCTCGCCGGCAATGGCGCGGCCTCAGCGTACTCTCGTCGAGGCCTTCAACCTCCTCTGCGTACCGAGGGGCGGTGCAGCCCAGCCAGCCTTTTTGAGGCGTGGGAGGAGGTCATCCAACTCCTTGGGGCAAATCCGGCTCCCGGTGACCTTGGCACCTCGACCTTCCGCCGGAACTGGTGACTTCAACATTGCCCCATCGGCCTCCCTACAATGCCATCCTTGGCTATCCAGCATTAGCCAAATTCATGGCGCAACCCACCCGGTACAACCTCATGAAGATGCCGGGGGCAATGGCGTCCTCACCGTGCCGGGGATACCGAAGGTGCGCTTCGCGGCACTCGAGCTCGACCTCAAAGGCGGCGGCCAGCCGCAGCGCAGCCCGCCCGATCTTGAGTACTCAAGCCTAGGGGGCTGCGCTGACCAAGAAAAAGCGGATTGTTCCTCAAGACAAGGCGGAGACCAAGCAGATACACAGCCGGCGAGGGCCGGGTCCTGGCGCCACCTTCACAATAGGCGCCAACCTCGAGCCGAGCAGGAGAAGCCTGGTCAAGTTCAGCGTCTGCGAACAAAGAAGTGTTAAGCACAGGAGCCCGATCAGCTGGCGGGGATCCCAGGCGTGATCGAGCACCACCTCAATGTGTGCTAGCGTGCGTCTGTGAAGCGGAGCGAGAAGGCAGTCCATTGAAAGCGAGGCCTTCATCGTCCAAAGACCCGCAAGCTAGAAGCCGAGGGATTATTGGCGAGGTCCGATACAGTTGGCTGGCCAACCCGTGGTGGTGCCAAGAAGGGAGGAAAAGGGAGCGCGTGTGTCGACTTCACCAACCTCAACAAAGCATGCCCAGGGATCTGTTCGCTCCCCTTGCATCGACCAGATCGTCGATTCCACCGCCAGATGTGACCTGTTATGCTTCTTGGGCGCCTTTTCCGGTATCACCAAATCAAGATGGCGGTGGAAGGCGTGGAAAAAGCGGCCTTCTTAACCCGTGTGGAGTGTACTGCTATACATGCATGCCATTCGGGCTGCGGGCAGTGAGGGCAACCTTCCGGGCTCATGCACATCACCTTGGGCCCACAGCTACGGGAAGAATGTGGAGGCTACGTCGATGACATCGTGGTGAAGTCTTGAGGCCAAGACCTTGATACAAGACACTGGAAGAAACCCATGAGCCTCAGCGATGAAGCCTGCGACTCAACCCGGAGAAGTGTGTGTTTGGAGTTCCCTCGGGCAAGCTCCTAGGTTTCCTCGTGTCCCACCGAGGCATCGAGGCCAACCGGAAAAGGTCAAGGCAGATTGAGGACATGAGCCCACCAAGACCCTCGAAATCGAGAAGCTCATGAGCGTAGCGCAGTCTTGGGCCGTTTCATCTCCCGATTAGAGGCCCAGGCGCTCCCTTTCTTCAGGTGATGAAGAAAAGGGGCCCTTGAATGGACTGAAGAGGCCGACAAAGCGTTCAAGACCTCAAGAGTACTGACCAGCCCTCCGGTGATGGTGGCCCCGCGCGCCTCAGGGGCCCTCGGTACTCTACCTGCCGCCACTCCCTACTCCGCTAAGCGCAGCCTGGTGGCGATTAGGGAGGCGTCGAGCCAAGACCCACAGCCCACCACGAGCTAAGGCAAGGCGAATCGGAAGGAACTCATGAGAAGCCAACCCCATAGCGAAGAAGATCGGCCGTCGCGCGAGCACGCCAAAGGCGGAGAGGCCCTCCATCAAGCACCCAGCTCCAGGATGGCCGTCACCTCGGGAAGCACCTGACTTCGGAAGCGCCACCAGCACAGCGCCCCTAGCCTTGTCGAGCACCGGTGTGCCGTCGGCCGCGGTGTTACGGGATGCAAGGACACGGTACCCCATGCCGCGAAGCTCCTCCTCTGCGCTGTTGGTGGCTTCACGCCAAGCTTCTTGGCACTACTTCGAGGTCATCAATCAAGTTGTCTTGGCATACCCCACAGAAGGGTGCTCGAGAGCTAACTTCGGCGGGAAGGGTGCTTGAGTGGAACATTGAGCTGCAAACATTCTAGCTCGAGTTCAGCACAACTGTGAGTCATCAAAGGGGGCAGCTGGCAGATTCGTGGCGAATGGGCAAGAAGCACCGGGCCCGGGGCGGTGAGATCGATCCCTCTCCCGAAATGAGCGCCCGAAGGAGGTTGGGTCATGTACTTGACGGGCGTTCTCGAGACAGTCTTTGGGGCTGTGGCAGTGCTCATATCTCCCTTCGGGACAAGCTCTACTATGCCGTGCAGCCTCTTTGTTTCACAGGCGAGAAGGTCTCAACAATATAGCGAAATCTGAGGGCGATAAGCGGAGTGCGAGAGGCTGTCGCTGCCACAGGGTGAAGCGCCTTACCATCAAAGGCGATTCACAGCTCCTCGTCAATTTCTCCAACAAGATTATGCGAGCCAAGAGATGAACACATGGAGGCCTACCTTGCGGAGGTCCAGGATGGAGAAACAATTCAGGGGTTGGAGCTACGGCCGCGTGCCCCGGCACCAATCAAGAGGCCGCGACATGCAAGCGAGCCACCAGGAGGTTACCCAGGGGCAGGCGTCTTTGAGGCAGCTCTTCAAGCCTCAGCCCTGCCACCATTATCAAGCACAGCACAGCCTGGGAGGAGCTCCTCGACCACCTACCACGGAGCCCGGCTGTGGCCCGGCCTCGAGAAGCACGCTTTGCTCCTAGCGATGGAACCTCAAGAGGGTGCTGGATCACGGAGACTCAGAGTTACTTAGCATGGAACTTTGCGAGGAGGAGGAGGCGGCAGGCGTGTGGCGTGGAGAAGCCACGACATACAACATCATGGATGGAGGCTCTAGGAGGAAGCTTGAGCCGGCGTATCCTGTATTTGCATCACCGAGGGCAGGGAAGAAGCTGGCTGGCGAGATATACATGGTGGAAATTGTAGGCACCATTAAGTGCGTCATGGGCCCTCGTCGGCAAGAAGCGTTCCGCAGCGGTTTCTATTGGCCCGCGCTCAATAGCGCTGTTGAACTTCGTGAAGGCTTTGCGAGCTTGCCAATTCCATGCCAGAAGATCCACCGGCCGGCGGGGAGTGCAAACCATCCCCTCACTTGGCCATTCGCGGTGCAGGGGCTGGACATCCTGGGCCCCTTTCACCGGCGCGCCGAAACTCTCGCTACCTCGTCGCCGTGGACAAATTCACCAAGTGGGCGAAGTCGAGGCCGTCCGCACCATCCGCTGGTTCTGCGGTCAAGTTCATCAAGGGCATCGTGAGCGGTTGGTGCCGAACCGCATCATCACCGACAATGGTTACTTGATTCACGGTAACCTTTTTAAAAGCGTACTCACGCTAACCTTGGGGCGTAGATATGCTACGCCCGGTGGCGCACCCCGCAGCAATGGGCAGGCGGCGGGCCAGCGAAGGTCTGAGAGGCCTCAAGACCGGGGCGTTCAAGAAGAAGCGGAGGCTGCGGCGGCTGGTATGGCGAGCTTAAAATGCGTGTTGTGGTCGATCCATAAAACCGCAGCCAAACCAGCGGAGACCCCTTCTTCCTGGTCTCTGAGACGGCGGTCCTCCCTCATGAGGTCAGCGCGTCGATCCAGCAGCGGGTCTGGCGTTCGATGAAAGCAGCTGCGGGGGCGCCATGCGCGAACGGCCCGTCATCTTTGGGAGAACACCGTCGAGAAAAGCTTCTGCGGCGGCAAAGTACCAGCAGAGCACTCGGCGATACCACTGCCGCAACATCAGCCCGAGAACTCTCGGTGGGGACCTCATGCTCCGGCAGGTCCTCTCGAGGAGGGGCCTGCATAAGCTCTCTCCCATGTGGGAGGCCCGTTCAACGTTGTTCATGTTTCGAGCACGGCTCCGTGCGCTTGGAGACTCAAGAGGGAGTACCTATCTGAGCAACGTGGAACATCCAGCAGCACCTCTAGGGTTTTACCCTAAAAGGCCAGTGCACGTGAAGAAGGCAAATGCTGTGAAGCTCATTCTTTTGGAAAAGGCCCAGTGCACATGAAGAAGGCAAATGCACGTAGACTCATTCTTTTGGAAAGGCCGGTGCACGTGAAGAAGGCAAATGCGTGAAGCTCATTCTTTTGGAAAAAGGCCCGGTGCACCTGTGAAAGCGAATGCTGCGAAGCTCATCTTTTTTTGAAAGGCCAGGTGCATGTGAAGAAAGCGAATGCTGAAGCTCATTGTCGAAGTGGAATTAACACCGTCGGATGTCCTTAGTGTCGAGGACTTAGTCGCGAGAATAGCATCTATGTGGTAGCTTGAGAGGGTTGGCCGGAATCGAGAGAGCGCAACACAAGACGAGGATTTAGACTGACCGGGCCCCAGAAACATCATCCGGTAAAAGCCCTACATGCTGTTTGAGGCTAGGTCCCATTATCAACACGAGGGAGTCGCCGTAAACGGCTCTCCTCTAGTTGTGTCTAGCCCTAAGTTATTGCTTGTAGCTTCCCTCTTTGGGGGCCCTGCCCCTCCTTATATATGTTGAAGGGCGGGTTACATGTGAGTCCTATTAGGATTAGGATTACTCTATTACAAGTGGAGTCCTAGTCTTGCTTCGCCGTGGGAGAATAGTCCTTCGCTTTCCTTATAAACGGCGCACCATTAGCGTGAACCGGCCTTACGGGCCTTGGGCCTTGTCATCCGTCTGTCCCGTGTGCGGATCACCCGGTGAGTCATAATGACCCGGTGGGTTGCTTGTAAACGCCCAGGCGAGGCGGATCGCCATGAATTGCCAAGTGCCGGCGGATCTCGATAAACCGCTAAGTCCGGCGGGTTATACTTCCGGCGGTTTATCATGAGTGTATATCCCGACATTAGCCCCATTTAATTTGGACTTGTCCATGTTAAGCTGATCTGTGAAATAAACACAAGAACAAACTTGGCAGATTATGCTCGGGTTAAGAATTCTTGTAAACCGGCACTTGATCATCATAAGTCCTTGTCATTTCCTTCTTCTAGAAAATCCAGGTAAATAAGCCAGCTTCATACTCAACTTGCTGACATTGGTTTCCCACATAGAAATATTGTGAAGAATAATACACTTAATTAAACTTCCAAAGCACCGGTTTAAGAAATATTGGTCTTGCAATACTCATCGATATTCAACCGGTTTGAAGATGTAAAACTTGCTGGTTTAATATTACCAAAATTGCCGGTTTGTAAATATGGATGGCACCAAGTCATAATTATTACCGGCCTTGGGTCATAATTATTGCGAACCAAGATCAATCTGGTTTGCTTTCGGGCCCGAGAATTTGAAGATTTTTCTCCTTATATCCATATTACACCCTTAGCCCCCAAGTCTTGAGCAGAACAAAGTGATGGCTTAAGACTTGTAACTATCTAATCTGCCACTTAAGAAGAAATCCATGTTGTTCATCGAGTCACTTTGTAAAATTGAATACTCCATATTATGTAGCCCCAAGTCTTGGGTTGTCATGCTTGCAGCAACACAGGACTTGTAATTATCTTATACTCATAAAAACTTCAACCGATGTAGCCCCGAGGCCGGGACATTATGCAATAACGAGCAGGGACTTTGTAAGCATAATCATGTAGATTTGAGCAATGATGTGTAGCCCCCAAGGAATTAGCTCGATGAAGATATATTGAGCTGGGACTTGATATATATTTCAATGAAAATAACATCATATGATGTAACCCCCATCATGGGACTTGAATCCACGTCCACAAGGTTAAGAGCCTTGTGCTGTACCAATTGAGCAGTGGACCCTTCAATATAATGAATAAAAAGCGTTGTACCTTCAATTGTTGACAGGAGCAATTGGTAGCCCCCAAGGGTCGACTCACTATAATGTGATGAGTCGGGTCTTCAATAATATGAGCAAAAATTACTTTGCATTAGCCCCCAATTGTCATGGTGCCTGCTTGCAGCGACATGAGACTTGCACATTTGATGTAATGTCAATTTAAATAATGTAGCCCCCAAGTGCCGGGTCGTAAGCCTGCAGCGACTCGGGACTATTCCCTCCATTGTAGAATAAATCATACCCATGGATGAAATAATAGCCATTGCGCTGAAGCGACTTTCAAAACCTCCATCATAATATTGGTTATTGATAACCATAATAAAAATCTAGCCATGTTGGCTATTCAAGATAATATAATCTGGTATGAAAAACCTTATTCATTCAATATCATAATGAAAATTCAGCCAAGTTTGGCTATTTGAATGATATAACCCAATGATGTATAAGCGCATGATTCCAATGGCGCAATCCAAATATGTCTTGGCGACTTATAGTCCAAAGCCAGGCCGGTTAACAAACACGGATAATTTCTCATCATATCTGGCGACTTATCGTCTTAAAGCCAGGCCGGTTTAATAAACACGGATAATTTATCATCATGCTTTATTCAACTTGTCTCTGCATACAACAAGTTTAAAGTGTCTGGCGGTTTACATGGAATGAATCATAATCTTAACATATAACCCAGGTTTATAACCAAGGCTGCACTTTAAGAATAATCAATGAAATATATCATACCTATGACATTGAATCACATCATTGGTTTACCAACTTTTTGTAGTAAGGGTGATAACCCCAATCTTGAGTAATGATAACTCCTTTCATCTTGTGTCGGTTTATGATAAAACCGTGCGGGTTCGCGATAAACACGGTTTAACCATATATAATATTGGCGACTCGTAGTCAAACCAGACCGGGCGGATAGTCTCCGGATTATGATTTGATCATGTCTTGACAACTTGTAATTGAAAGTCAAGCGGGTTAATGAGCGCGGTTTACTCCATAATAAGATGGTAATATAAAATCAAACCGGGCGGATAGTCTCCGGATTAAGATTTGACGTGTTCCGCCAATTGTGATTTGAACGGTTTAAAAATGTTATCGGTTTAAAAAGCATAACATGAATCAAATAACAGTTATGAAAAAATATGGAAGCAAAGGCAATGATAAAACCGTTTGCAAAAGGCTTTCTTGAGCGATCGGATAGTGTTACCATGGTGGGACACGACCAAGCTCCCAATAAGGTGTAGCTATGGTTCAAGTCAGCCAGGTCCCCAAGCGAAACCGTGGCATTATGCCCGATCAAGTGGCGTGGCAATGGTTGAGTTCGACCAAGCCCCAAGTGACTCTATGGCCTTAGGCGATCAAGAGGCGTGGTGGTTCGAGACTTGACCATGTCCCCAAGTGATCTAGTGGCTTTACGCCTATCAAAAGGTGTTGCATTGGTTGGGACACGACCAAGCCCCAAGTGATCTTTGTGGCATTGCGCCCGATCGAGAGGTGTGACTATGGTTCGGATCGACCAAGCCCCCAAGTGACCAATAATATGATAAGCCAATAAGGCATGATACCCATGTTTGAACCGCGCATCATGGCGAGAGTCCTCTTTGGCACCCTTTAACTTTTGCAAGAGATAAATCCTTCTTGAACGGGATTTTGAACGGATTTTAGAGCTTCAAAGCTTTGTGGGAGACATCTTCCCTTGAGCGGATTTTAAACCGGAATCCCTCTTTTAAGCGGAAATTTTAAGCGGCCTTTAAATTTGCACCAATATGGCGGTTTAGGGTCCTGCATTAGACAACTTTGAGACCAAAGTAATTGCTCTTTTAAAAGAAAGCAATATAAAATATAAAATATATTGGATGGATTTCACGATATATCATGCCGGGGTTATTCACCAGTGGAATTGATGATAACCATGGTACGGCTGAAATTAATGGCCGCCGAGTCGGCACCGTGTTGTGAACGGTGCGAACGGCCGGATCAATCGTAAGCGCGATGGCAGCGCTTGAGCAAAGCGAAGTCAACATAGCCAAGCGGTCCCGGCAATTGATGTAAATCGAGCTGTGCAGGCGGTGGTTTGTGCACCGTTCAATATGGTATTTGGCCTTGACGCTGGTGCATGATGATGCTAACGCACACTCCATATGCACGCATGACACCACCTTTATAATAAATTATTGTCCTGCACACAAAATTATCTGAGACCAAAGTAATTGCTCTTTGACAAAAACAATGTATGCTAATAAACTTAGATGGATACCACGATGTTTGCGAGATAGCAAATGGCTTGGATGACGAATGATCCGTTCACATAGCGAGGCGGTGGCTCAACCTTGCACGGTCGGCTCGGATGGACCCTCCGGGTCATGTCACAGCGGTTCAAAGCGCGAACAGCAGTAAGGACGCGGCAGCCATTGCTGACCCGACCTGCAGCCCAAAAGCGGCCACTTTGAAAGCGAAGGCAAGGCCAAACCTGGGTTAGCAGCTTACACTCTATGTTTTCATGATGACATTTGTAGTTTCCATCTTGATATATTTGGCTGATTCTCTGAGCTCAAACACGAAGCATGGCGCAATTTGCACTTGTCTTTTGTCGATCTCGAGAGAGCCATATTAATTTAACTCCGCTTGAGGATTTATGCAGTACAAGAAGCAGGAGCCCAACGTATTTAATCCTCGGTGTTGGAGTATAGTAGCCAGGCTAGCTCGGTGGATCAGCAGCCTTGGCGAACAAGGTAGTCCATGGGAAAGGAGAACCGCTGGCTTGGAGGTGGCAGCTCGGGGGCGCGGTTTAAAGCTCTTGAGGCCGGTTGTGCGATGAAAGGCGTCCATGAGCTCAGACGGCAAAAATGGGTCAGGCGGCGGCGGTTTGGCCAGAGTCGAGGCTCGAGCGCGGCTCAAATGCTGGCGGTTTATGACAGCGAGGCCTTTCGGTCGCGAGATGTAGCGGTGGCGACGACAACTTCGCCCTTGGGCGCGAGAGAGCAACCGCGAAGCAGGTGGGCAGCGGATTGACTTTAACCCGAGGGCGGACTCGTAGCTGCTGCGAGAATTGACCCGGCGAGCGTCTTTGGCAGCCGAACAGCGAAGAGGCCGTCCATTGGGCGCAACCACAGGCGAGCAGCGGGGTGAGGCGAGAAAAGGCGAGTTGAGTCCATGACCGTCCACCTCCGTCGTTGATTCCTCCATCCCCGGATCTGGCGGCGGTCTCAGTTAAGTAACCATCAATTAGTACTCATGTAAATCCATTGTATTCTACCCATGTGATTGAATTAGTACTCATGCATTCACTTTGGCCAAGTAGTACTTTGGTCTCCACGTGCCTCTCAAGGGAGCACGATCTTGTATTATGAGGACTACTAGTCCCTAATCGTCTCATGATGACTGCTTATGCATGCCGTTCATGAGATAACCAAAAGAATGAGCAGGTCCGCCCTTGCCCGGCGTTTGAGGCAGGATGTTGAGTCGAGGGACAAAGCGGACGGGTGAAACACCTCCAGCCTCCGGTGTCAATCCGGCGAGGACTTCAGACGAAGCGATGTCGCGGCGGTGATTTGAGGCGAGAGCAGAGTTTGACGGGGGTCGCTTGCGGTGCGATCGAGGCTGCAGAAAGCAATGATACTGGCGCTCCAGGCGGGTTGTCGGGCCGGCGGGCCACTCATGAAGCGAGCAGGATGAGGTCAGCGACGCGTCGAGATTCTGACTATATTTTACTGAGTAAGCTTTTGCGTGTATTCTGCCGCCCTTTCTTTGTTGTCGGAGAATTACAAAAAACTGAACTAGCAGACTACTTTCACGTGGAAGTAGTACTAGTTGTCAAATCAGCCTTGAATTTCACACTCTTTGGTTGGTAGTAGTATATCTAGCGATCAATCAGCGACTTGGTGCGTCGGCGGGGCCGTTACTGAGCGGAATGCGGCCCCGTGGTTAGTCGAAGCGGCGAGAGCGTTGGCTCGGCGAAGTCGAAGAACAACTTCGGTGTCAAATCTGTTTCGGGTCATGGTTGTCTTGGAAGAAATCCCCCTTGGTGTTTTCCGCGTGATGGTTGGTGCTTAGAGGTAACAACATAGTAGCCTCGCGAGTTCTTCTTGATTAATCTTGGTCTCCTCGGTCCTTTACCCGGCAGATTATCCGCCGAATCGTAGCAGCGGTCGGTCTTAGCGTGAGACTCTGCGAATCTGGCGTAAACAATGACTAGCAGACCAGGCCGATTTAACAAACATATTCCACTCAGCCTCGGACCAAGTCGCGAGAAAATCTTGAAACTTAGCGGTGGTAGCGGTGACAATTAATCCATTGTCAGTTAAACGGATCTCGGATGCCACCTAAACTCTTGATCTCAATCTCATGCCTGATGTTTCAAACTTTTATCATGGCTGTGATCATAACTCAATGAATTTTGCGGCTCTTTCTCCATCCGACAAATTGTAATCTTCTCGATCCACGAGATTGATCCTTCAGAACTCATCACCACCGTCGCGGGCCCCACGGTTGGGCGCCAATGTCGTGGAATTAACCGTCAGATGTCCTAGTGTCGAGACTTAGTCGCGAGGCCAATGCATCTATGTGGTAGCTTGAGAGGGGTTGGCGGAATCGAGAGGCATAACACAAGACAGGGATTTAGACAACTTGACCCCGGAAACATCATCCGGTAAAAGCCCTACATGCTGTTTGAGGCTAGGTCTCATTATCATCACGAGGGAGTCGCCGTAAACCGGTTCTCCTCTAGTTGTGTCTAGCCCTAGAGATTATTGCTTGTAGCTTGTCCCTCTTTGGGGAGCCCTGCCCCTCCTTATATATGTTGAAGGGGCGGGTTACATGTGGAGTCCTATTAGGATTAGGATTACTCTATTACAAGTGGAGTCCTAGTCTTGCTTCCTTCGTAGGAGAATAGTCCTTACGCTTTCCTTATAAACCGGCCCACCATTAAACGTGAACCGGCCTTCTAGGCCTTGGGCCTTGTCATCCGTCATCCGTGTGCGGATTACGGTGAGTCATAATGACCCGGTGGGTTGCTTGTAAACCGCCCGGTCGAGCGGATCGCCGAGTGAATGCGTAAGTGCCAGCCGGATCTCGATGAAACCGCCAAGTCCGGCGGTTTACGCCCAGAGTATATCCCGACACTCATCTTTTCGAAAAGGCCAGTGCAGTGAAAAAAGCGAAGCACAATGAAGTATCGTGTTACAGAAGGGCGGGCCCGTGAAGAGGGCCAATGCCCGTGGCTTCGCTTCCCGAAGAAAGGCCGGAGCACATGAAGAGGGCCAACGCTTTGAAGCTTCGCCGCGTGACACTCTCACGTAATAATGAGTTGGGGCTGTACGCCCGGAGTCTCGAGAGTGCGGCCTCGGGCCACAGGGCTCCCTCACGCCAGATGGCAGCACTTAGGTCAGCTGGTGAGAAAGGCGTCGAAGACTAGACTAGGTGCGAGATGCGACTTTTTCATTGCTTTCTGCAGTTGACTAGTTATTCCCATTTGGAGTTTTTATCGAAACTATCGCCATCTTTTGCTCCGTGGTTCTTTGATCTTTTTCGCTCTCCTGCCTCAATTTCTCTTGCGTAGGGACTCGCATGGCGAGAGCCTCGGGAGCCCGCTAGCGTTCCTGCCCCTATCGCTCAAGTTTTCACGACCACTGGTCCACAATTTGGAGCACCCCTCGACCATGCCTCACGGGCAGCTGCAAGCCTTGAACAGGGCTGGATCGGTCGCCCCAGCCTTGCACGGTGGAGTTCACTTGCGAATGGGCGTACATGAAGCGAAACGATGTCGAGGATAACAAAATCAGTACAATAATTAATGGCGTTAACCTAGCCCCCTACGGGGCCACATATTGTTGCCTTTTTGCGCAGGAGAAAAGAAAGGAAAAGGACAAAAGCAGGTGAAGCACGCCCCGTGCCGGCCCTCTTGGAGGCTCGAGCCGTCTCAGACTCGGCGGACTCCTCTCGCACTTCACGGGCGCGGTGGCAAGCGGACCACTGCCACCTCCCAAGCGGGCAGGCGTGGGGGGCTGGCAGCGGCCGCTGTTGGAAGAATCACCACCGAAGAAGAGCTGGTGGGCGTGAGGAGTCACGGCATCGCCCGACTGCCCGCGTGCTGCCCTCTCCATCACGCAAGGCTGAGTCCTCGGCATGCGATCGTCGTCTTCAGGCAGCACCCCATGCGGCGACCGTCTTCCCGAACACCCTCACGTGGGGTGGCGTCGCCGTCGTGCCAAGTCAGGGGAGCACCGGCGGCGAACCCTTGCCATGGCGAGCGTCTGCCCGGCCATGGGTCGGGAACAGGTTCCTGGCGAGACCCCGAAGCCCACAAGCCCAGCTGCGGCCATCCGCTGGGCGGAGGCCACTCGAGGCGCCAGCTGAGAGCTCACCTAGGAGGCGGGGGAGCTGAAGCCCGGGGCCAGGACGGCTCCTCCGCCCTCACCATGAACTCAGCGGCGCTTGACATGGGGCGGCCTCGGGGAGCGTGCGGCGGGGAGCCGCCCCTCCGACCATGGCGATCGCTCGTCGCCACGCAGCTGAGCCTCCCCACGACCACGAGGGGACCGCCGTGGAGCCACGGGATGCTGAGGCGACCTCGACCAGCTTGCAAGCGGAGAGGAAGACTCGACGGTGGCCCTTCCCTTCTGCGGCGGAGAACTTACTTGGTGGAGCCATGGAGAAGAAGGGGAGACAAGAAAGGATAGGCCTGGAAGGCGGCGCCGTTCCGTGCCTTATAGCCGGCGAAGGCCAACCGTCGGCCTCCACGATCACGGTAATCATGACCGACTACGCATGCGAGGACTTGTCGAATCCGGGTGGTTACGAGGCATCATGGGAAGCGGTGCGCCTGCGTCAATCAACCGCCACCGCGTCGCCCAAGGCCCAGGCTGTTAGAGACCAGCGGCAACCGCGCCTTGCCCTTCGCCTCTCTGGGGCCAAGTTGAGGCGCCGTGGGCCCAGGGGCTCTTGTCGGTGTTACAGGAGCAGGGGTCCCAGACTTGCCCTGCCTGCGGCCTGTGGCGTGGCTCGAAGGAGGCCAGCCGGCCCATCTTCATCAACACAAGCTCAAGACCCTCGCGAGGCCAAGCCTCCTGTGGCGGGGCGACAAGGGCTTCCTCAAGCACGGCCTCGTCAGGCTGGCTCATGAGGCGGAGAGTTCAAGGCAGGTACCTCGCGAGGTGCCCATGGCCCAAGCCATGGCGACCAAGAGGCGCCCGATCGAGGCGCCGACCCATGATGTCCTCCTTTCCCCTTTGGTGCAAAGGAGCAAGCGCTGACCGAGCATCAAGCAAAGGCATCCGTTTGATGCAACAAGACCAAGACCATGGCGGTTGGAAGAGTCATCATGGAGCCAAGCAGGCGTCATCACGAGCCTTTGGCGGCGAGGACCAAATTTAGTCGGGATAAGTGTACCCGCTGTTCCCCTTCAAAATGGCCAATTGTTGGCGCCTTCCCGCTCAATATTTGGGAAGAGGCCGGGGCCTTCGCCTATAAATAGGAGTAGCCACCCAGGGCGGGGAGAGAGCAGACGGAGATCTGAATCCTCATCAAGAAACCAGGTAGCTAGGCGGCTGAACCCCACCTAGCAGTTCATCGCTGCGCCAAGAACAGACCCTCGCGAGCTGTCCTTCCTTGTATTCCTCACCAGCCCAAGAGGCAATCTACCACACCACACCTTTGGGTAGGGTATTACACCACAATGGTGGGCTGAACGATATAAATCTCGTGTCTCTTGTGCTGTTTTAGTTTAGTAGCTTAGGTCCCAGCGATTGGCCGAGGTCTTGAGGCGGTGGAGGTTGGATCTCGCGTGCACCCGGTGTTGAACCTCAAGGGTCTGCGGAACCGAAATCCGACAGTTTGGCGCCACGGATATAAATGGGGAAAAGGGAGGTAGAGAGGAAGGTGGGAACCATGTAGTCGGTAGGCGCTTGTCTCAAATCGAGGAATTTACAAACTTAGCCCTGTTTCAAATTTCTACTACATCACAACAACATTAGTCGGTTGGGGATAGGATGGTAATCTCACATACACGAATATTTGCCGCGAAATTGTTTTTAGCGCCCACCATGTATGAATATGAATCGAGGGAGGGATTCGATTTGACTGTCGGCATTACAGGAGCAGGGGTCCCAGGACTTGCTGCCTGCAGACTGTGGCGTGGCTCAAGGAGGCCAGGACAGCCCATCTTCATCAACACAAGCTCAAGACCCTCGCGAGGGAGCCAAGCCTCATGAGCGGGCGACCAAGAGCTTCCTCGAGCCTGCAGCCTCGTCGAGGCTGGCTCATGAGGCCGAAGAGTTCAAGCGGGGTACCTCGCGAGGTTCCCATGACGACCAAGGGGCGGTCGAGGCGCCAGCCAGCGATGTCCTCCTTTCCCTTTGGTGCAAAGGGGCAAGCGCGCGGCGAGCATCAAGCAAAGGCATCCGTTTGGCGCAACAAGACCAAGACCATGGCAATTTGGAAGGAGTCATCGTGGAGCCAAGCGAGCGTCATCACGAGCCTTTGGCGGCGAGGACCAACTTTAGTCGGGACAAGTGTACCCTTGTTCCTCTTCAAAATAGCCAATTGTTGGCGCCCTTCCGCTCAATATTTGGGAAAGAGGCCGGGGCCTTCGTCTATATAGTGAGAGCTAGCCACCACGGAGAGGGCGGAGCATCCATGGTCGGAATCGGGAGAGAGATAGAGACCCGATCTTCAAGCTAGGCGGCGGGACACCATTAGCAGTTCATCACACCGCCAAGAACAAACCCTTGCGAGGATGTTCTTCCTGTCTTGTTCTTTGTCAGCCCAGAGGCAATCCACCACACCACACCTTTGGGTAGGGTGTTACACCACAATGGTGGCTGAACCGATATAAATCTTGCGTCTCTTGTGTTGTTCTTGCTAGTAGTTTAGGTTCTTGCGATTGGCGAGTGCGAGGCGGTGGAGGATTGGATCTCATGGCGCACCCTAGAGTTCGAACCTTAAGGGTCTGCGGAACCCGAAATCCGACATTTGGCGCGCCCGAGGTTGAGGGTGCGCGGAATCCGCCTTCTACCACCTCGTGTCCCGTCGCATCGTCATCACCATGTCCAGCGACCAGCGGGCAACCGGATCCTTAGGCGTGTCCCGCCCATGAGCTTCTTTCGCCTCGGGCGACCCGTGCCCAGGCAGCTCGTGGTCCCTTGAGCGCTGCGGACATGAGCGGCAGCAGACGAGCCCGGCGGCTCTCACACGCGGTAAGCGCGGTCGCAGCAAGAACCTCCAACCACGCGCTACCACATCACCGTACACCCGCGGGGAAGGCGAACTTCGAGGCGCGTTCACGGTGGCCAGAGCTGCTGTCTGAGCTCTTGGAGAAGCGGCATGCGACGTCTTCTTTGGGCGAGTGGCGGGCTCTGGCCGCCGCCTCGAGGCTCACCCCGCCACGCACCCAACTCCCACCTCGGGCCGAGGCGGCCGCCTGCAGGGGCTCCGCAGCAGGCTCGGCTACTCCAGCACCGGCCAAGCTGTCAGCGCCCGGGCGGTGGCGAGGTTGCCCCGCCCGAGCCTGGAGAAAAAGAAGGACTCGGCGCAGCTCACGGCCTGGTGGGCCGCCGCGCCTCATCCCAGCCAGGCTCATCAAGAGCAGCGAGCACGCTTAGCACTCTGGCGTGGCCTTGGGATGGCAGGCGCGGAAGAATCGTGCCCCATGATGGACCAAGGGCACCCGCATGAGGAGAACAAGACTCGCTCCTCATTGTCTGGGGATGGCGCCCGAGATGCTCTTTCGGGAGTCTCGAGGCAGTCCACTGGTCACGCCCGAGCGGCGATTATCGGTACCGCTACTTCCTCAAGAGCAAACATCGCTAACCATAGGTCGCGGGGGAGTACAGGTCGCAGCAGCGAGCAGCTGCCCGCTCGCGATCTCCTACCCCTCGGGAGGCGGGCACGAGGCTACGGAGAGGCGAGGCGATCCGACATCACCACCGGCGTTCGGACAAAGCGTTCTCGGGAGGTAGGCCCTCTGCTGGGGAGGTGCCTCGGGGCTGCCTGGCGGAGGACCCGTGGTCGTCGGAGAACGGCGCGCGCTCTACCCCCGCGGCGTCTGGTTTCGGTCATCGTTGGTGGCACTAGAGTGTGGCGCAAAGCGGGGCCCTCGTCTGGCGATATGAAGCAAGGCGGTACACAATGAAGAAGGCCCGGTGCTGTGAAGCTCGCCGCCCGTGACAACGTCACATAATAATGAGTGGGGTTGTACCGCCCGGAGTCTCAGTGCGGCCTCGGGCTCTGGGGCTCCCTCCTCGCCAGTAAAGCACTTAGCTCCAGCGTTGGTGAAAGGCGTCCAAGACTAGACTAGGTGCGGACCTTGCCCTTTTCTGCTTTCATTGGTTTCCCTCTGGTATGCGTTTTCCTTTGTTGGATTTAAGTTGAATTTGAGTTCGAAGATTTGCGTATTAGGGAAGGGTGCTTAGTCTCGTTCGAGCAAATCTCGTGTTTGATTACAACTCCGCCCACTGCCTCCCTCGCGAGCCCCTCACGAGGCGGGCCAATAGCTTGCACGCAGCCCAACTTGTCGCCGGCGTCCTCTCCGGAGGTTTTCCTGCAGGTCCTCTGATTCGATCGGTAGACACCCAGGATCGCCTCGGCCTCCCGAGGCTATCTCGGGCTCGTCTGAAACTAAGGTAAACCATCTAACTAACGCGCTTAGCCAACCACTTGGCGGGTGTATGGGCGATGTAACACCTGCTGTCTGAAGAACACAAGTTTTACATAAGGGCTCCCCTCCCAAAATGCTCTCACCTACATCAGGCCAAAACCTGAGTTCTATTCATGCGGGGTAATGGAACAAGGACAATACATGATCGGTCGGACAAATCCCCAATGCATCCTCGGGGAGCACCTCCCGAGCCGTTCTTGGCGTCGCTGCCTCGCCGTCGCTGTCTGCGTGATCGTCGGCGGCGTCTGGGCGTTCACCGCCGCCGCCTTAAATCGGCAGCCACGACGCGCCGTCGTCGTCAAGCGAAGGCGGACGAGGCATCCGTTGTCTTCCACCCAGTCGCCAGAGTGCGCCGGACGGCCTGGGGAAGCTGAAGCGATAACGCGTCAAAATCGAAATGAGGTCCATGTCCGGAGATGGCTGAAGACACGAGAGAAAAGCGGCGCCCGAAACAGCGCGGCTCCTCTCCTCCACCAACCTGCCCTACGACCGACCGGCGCCTCCGGCCAGCGCCACCGTGAGTGAAGAAGCGAAGGTTGCGGCGTAGTTAAGCTGCGTGCGGCCGCCCTCTGCGCCTCGCGAATATTGTCGAGGGCTGCGTTAGCTCTCTCCGGGCGTGGCGAGCATGGGACCATGCTCATGTTCGGGGATTATGCCAGCAGCGCATCTCGTCCGCGTGCAGGCGCTACAGCCTCGGCCTTGAGAGTGGTGGACTCCTCTGCTCTGCCACCTCGAGGCGGCCCGAAGAGCATCGACCCCGCCGCCGCCTCCTCCGTTTGGCCCTCAAGGCAGCAGTCCTGCCCTCGGCTTGACCTTGATCAACTAACCGCTCCTCAAACTTATAGCCCCGATGCGGCTATATCTCCCGTGTCGAGAGCCGACTTAGAAACATAACCGCATTGAAAGCAATGTCATAAGTGAGGTAATCTTCACACAACCCATGTAATAATTAAGGAAAGAGATACATAGTTGGCTTACAATGCCACGTCACACAGTACATAATTAAACATACATCATTGAGTACACTCAAGGTCCGACTACGGAACCAAAATAAAGAAGATACCCCAAATGCTAACACAGATCCCGAATCGTCCCAAGCTGGGCACCACTCTGATCATCTGGAAAGCGACACATAATGCGACCACGTTCCTCGTCGAACTCCCACTTGAGCTCGGTGGAATCATGCTGCTTGCAGCCTCATCGGAACCTGCAACTGTTTGGAAGTATCATGTGAGTCACGGGGACTCAGCAATCTCACACCGAGATCAAGACTATTTAAGCTAATAGGAAGGACAAGGTAGTAAAGTGGAGCTGCAGCAGCGACTAGCATATATGGTGGCTACTTACCATAAAGAAGCGAGAAGAGAAGCAAAAGCACGGTCGTGAAACTAGTAGTGATCAATAAGTGATCTGAACTACTTCGTCGGACATAACTCCAACACCGTGTTCACTTCCGGACTCCATGAGAAGAGACCATCACGGTTACACCTTGATTGATGTGTATTTTAATTGAGGTCAACTTTGGGTTTTCTACAACGGACATTAACAAATTCCCATCTGCCTCATAACATGCGGGCACGGCTTTGAAAGATATTACCTGCGGGGTGTCCCAACAACCCATTATAAGCTCTCACGGTCAGCGAAGGATTATTCCTTCTACTGGGAAGACCGATCAATCTCGGAATCCGGACTACAAGACATTTCGACAGCAATAAAACAAGACCAGCAAGACCACCCGATTGTGCCGACAAATCCCGATAGGAGCTGCACATATCTCGTTCTCGGGGCACACCGGATGAGCGAAGCGTCTGAGGACCGGCGTAATCCATGTTGCCAAGGAATGGTCCGCATACGGTGCTCTAGTTTGGACCAACACTCGAAGAAGCACTGGCGGGGTTTAAAATAAGATGACCCTCGGGCTCGCGAAAACCGGGGAAAAGGCTTAGGTGGCAAATGGTAAAACCAAAGTTGGGCCTTCTTTGGAGAGTCTTATTCAAAGCGAACTGTCAAGGGGTCCCATAAATCACCCAACCGTGTAAGGAGCATAAAATCAAGGAACATAACACGGTATGGCGGAAACTAGGGTGGCAAGAGTGGAACAAAACACCGGGCATAAGGCCGAGCCTTCCACCCTTTACCAAGTATATAGATGTGTTAAACATAGCAGATATATTTATATATTGTGATATCCCCAACAAGTAAACATGTTCCAAAAGGAACAACATCTCCATGTTCAACAAGGAACAAACTTCAGCTTCTGCAACTAACAGCGCTATAAGAGGGCTGAGCAAAGCGGTAACATAGCCAATCAGCGGTTTGCTAGGAAAAGGATGGTTAGGGGCTGACATGGCAATATGGGTGGCATGATATAGCAAGTGGTAGGCATCGCAGCATAGGCATAGCAAAAGAAGCGAGCAACTAGCATAGCAAAGATAGAAGTGATTTCGGTATGGTCATCTTGCACGCAATGTTCTCGAGTTGTCGAAAGCTTGATCCTCGGCGTTCTCAACAGGCTCCTCGTTCACGTACTCGTCTCGACTCTACCCAAAGCAACAACACAAACAAAGGAACCACAATAAATCACGGTGCAATGCACAATCAACATGATGCAAAACATGACATGATATGCGGGATGTGATATGCAATGCGTATGTGCGCTCGGAAGGAAAATGATGAACCAGGCATCAACTTGCAAACCAAGCATGCCACTGGAAAGATGAGATGATTTGGTTGAAATCGATATAAAGATCACGGAATCGGATGCACGGTTTGGAAATGGCAAGCAAAACAAGAATGGCGCAAATCTGCCATTAACAGCATGATGCCACTAGCAAGCAACAAATAATTAAGCTACTGCACCCAAACGTAACAACAAAGCACATGGCAGTGATCTACACATGATGCTCGACAAAAGATGAGCACTGAGCTACGGCTAGTTCACATCATAACATGTTCAAACAAGCATGGCAAAAATGCTCAAAGTAACAGGCTGGACATGGCAAAAACAGTAACAGGTTGCAATGTTCAGAGCATCAAAACTACATGCTACAGGAACTTAAAATAGCAAAACATGGCATGGCATGAATCTACTCAAAGCATATTTCAAAAGTCCCTTACTGACCATAAGCCAAAAGGACTAGAAAATATAGTAACACCCATGTCAATATTGAAAGTCTCGTTAACAGATTCAGCAACTTGACATGTCAAAAACTGATAACGAGATGGCATGTTAACAAGCTCAATGCACTCACTACAGAGCCTCAAATGATAAACTAAGCATACATACATCAAGAAGACATGACATAGAAGACATACATGGCAAGAACATTAACATAGCCTATACGGGTCAACCACAACAAGCTAGGCAAAATTGATTAACACGTATACAATCTGCCAGGAAACATTTGATAGCAAAAGTAGAGCTCGATTGACTCAAGCTATGGCATCCCATAATTGCAAACAAAGGCATGGATGGATAGAGCAAGTCATGCTTTACAAAACACCCTTACTGAAGTATCTCAAAATATGCATAGATCTCTCGGTATCATCAAGCAAACATGGCATCAAAATCAGCTAAAACAGGGCTGAAATCAGCAACATTAGGACACCTACTTTGCATGCTTGTGCTAGTCACCACATAGATCACAAAAATACATGGCATACACCCTGGAAAGATGACATGGCATTTTACAAAACTCATGTAGGAATCAAATTCATAGGGTGCACATATTAATCATAGCAAAAATAACAAAAGTGCAACTCCTGATAAAAATCAGAAACTATCAGCACATTGCACTCTTCCAACAGCATTTCGGGCATCAAGATGAGCTCAAATGAAAATGATGCAATGGAATGAAATGATCTACTCTTGAGACGAACATTTTGACATATTATCGCGAAAAATGGATCTACGGATGCGAAGATATAGCAGTTGAATATTGCACAAAATTACAATGATGCAAATGACTTAGTGAAAAAAAGAGGAGAGGAGAGAGGTCAGCGGTGTGGCGGCTCGAGGCGGATCAGGCGGATCGGGCAGTGGCGGCTTGGCGAGCTGCGGAGGAGGAGGCGGCCCGGCTCAGTGGAGGTCGCCGGGGCGAGGCGCCGTGGCGGCCCGTGAGCCGAGCGGAGGAAAGCGGAGCCTTGGCCGGATCGGTGGAAATCGCCGGAGGCGGCGAGGCGGCAGCCTGAGGCCGCCCGATGTGGCGGCCAGCGGGGAGCCAGCCGGACTCAGCCGAGGCGGCGGCCGGCCCGGCGGCAACAGCGGCGAAGCGCCCGGCGAGGCAGCAGCGGGCCTTCGAGGCGGCCAGCCTTGAGCCCTGAGCCAATCCGGGCCAGCGGGCAGCCAGTGAGGCGGAGGAGGACACGTGGCGGCTCGGGATTGGCGAGGCGGCGCGAAATGTCCGCCTTGTGCGGGCGTGTCCGGCATGTGAGCGATTCCTAGGGTTTGAGGAAGGGATGATCCGGATTCGGGGAGGTGTTTAAATAGGCATAGAGGGCTAGGAGAGTCCAAATGAGGTGTAGTTTTCGCCCACGATCGTGATCGAATGACGGAGAGCATGGAGGTGACTTAGATGGGTTATTGGGCTGTTTTGAAAGGGTGTTGGGCTGCAACTTAAAGAGGCCTTGCGGAGAGTGCGGTTAACCGTTGGAGTACCAAGCGAGCTCAAATGACCGAAACTTGACGGTGGTCTCGGGTGTTATACCAAGGCCACTAGACAAACCTCGGTCCATTTCGAGGCGGTTTAATACCCGCTGCGGAAAAAGCGTAAAAGGACCACGGGGAGATAAGAGTGCGGATTGCAAAAGCGGACAGCGGGAAAATGCTCGGAATCATGAGGCGAACACGTATGCAAATCGATGCACATGATGACATAATATAAAATGCATGACATGGACAAAATGCAAAAGGAAAAACCCAACCACGGAGGAATATCATATATCAATGCGAAAATGGCAAGAGTTGGAGTTACAAATATGGAAAGTTACTTCGGGGTGTTACAACACTCCACCACTACAAGAGGATCTCGTCCGAGATCTAGGACTGAAAGAACTCCGGATACTCGAGCGGAGGTGATCCTCGCGCTCCCAGGTAGCTTCTCGGTCGGAATGGTGTGACCACTTCACTTTCAGAATTTGATTGACTTGTTGCGAGTCTTGCGCTCGGTTTCTTCAAGAATAACAGCAGGGTGCTCATGATAAGAGATCTTCTTGAAGGTCAATCTCTTGAAGTTGATAGTGCGTTCAGAGTCTTGAAGCACTTGCGAAGCTGTGACACGTGAAACACATCGTGCACATTTGCAAAGTTGGATGGAAGCTCAAGTTGATAGGCGAGATCGCCTCTTTTCCCAATGATCTTGAAAGGACCCACGTATCTAGGGGCAAGCTTCCCTTTGATACCGAGCGGCAAGTGCCTTTCATTGGAGAGCGGAGGTAGACATGGTCTCCGATTTCAAAAGTCACATCACGGTGCTTATCATCATAATAGCTCTTACGGCGCGATTACGCGGCTTTGAGATTCTCACGAATGACCTTGCACATTTCTTACATACGTGATCAAGTCATTGCCAAGAAGTTGGCGTTCACTGTCTCGAGACCAATTGAGAGAATGCGGCACTTTCGCCATAGAGAATTTCAAATGGGGCCTTGCCGAACTTCGCTTGGAAGCTGTTGTTGTAAGAGAACTTCGGCATATGGAAGACAATCTTCCCACTTCATACCGAAGGAAATGACACAAGCCACGAGCATATCTTCAAGAATTTGATTTACTCGCTCGACTTGGCCACTTGTTTGAGGATGGAAAGCTGTCTTTGAACGAATGTTGGTGCCCATGGCCTTGAAAAGACTCCCAAAACTTGGAGGTAAAGATGCTGCCACGGTGCAGAAGAGATCACTTGTGGAATGCCGTGCAAGGAGACAATCACGGAGGTGTATAGCTCATGCCAAGCGAGCTGCGATGATGGATTCTTTGATAGGAAGAAAATGAGCCACTTTAGTAAGCTTGTCAATGACAACGAAGATAGCATCATTTCCACGCTTGGACTTTGGAAAGCCGATCCGAAGTCCATTTCAATATGATCAAACTTCCATTCAGGAATAGCAAGAGGTTGGAGGAGACCAGCTGGTCTTTGGTGTTACCTTTCACTCTTCTGCGGACATCACACTCATTCACGAATTGAGCAATTTCTCGCTTCATTCGAGTCCACCAATATATTGCTTGAGGTCATGGTACATCTTCGTACTTCGGGATGAATGGATAAAGCGAATTGTGAGCCTCGTTCATAATGACTTTTCTCGAGATCACCCTTAGGAACCACAATCCGGTCCTCAAAAGAGCAGTGTCTTTGTCATCAACATGGAAGCACTTGTACTTGGAAATGCCCTTGTCGATACCACGTTTCACTTTCTTCACCATGGTATCCGAAGTTGAGCCTCACGAATCTGATCTTCCAAAGTAGGAGAGACTATGAGGTTGGCAAGAAAGCCTTGAGGAACAACGAAGATTCAGCTTGCGGAAAGATTCACGAGATCCGGTGAAAGGGCTTGAGGATTAGGCATTGCGATAGCTTTCCTGCTCAAAGCGTCTGCAATGACATTAGCTTTGCGGGAGTATACTCAATACTTGGGTTGTACTCTTGAATCATTTCGACCCATCGAGTCTGCTGAGGTTGAGGTTGGGCTGAGTGAAGATGTACTTGAGACTCTTGTGATCGGTGAAAATGTCCACTTTCCTTCCCAACAAGAGATGTCTCCACGTAATCAATGCATGAACAACTGCCGCCAACTCAAGATCGTGAGTGGGGTAGTTCTTCTCGTTGAGCTTCAAGCTGGCGAGAGGTATAAGCCACAACTCTCTTCTCTTGCATTAACACAGCACGAGACCTTGAAGAAAGCATCACGAGAACACTTCATATGGCTTGGATTCATCGGGAGGAGTCGAGCAGGGAGCTGTGGCGAGTTTCTCTTTGAGGGTATTGAAAGCAACGTCACACTCGGGAGACGGACATACTTCACACCTACGGAGAAGGTTGGAAAGAGGCTTTGCAATCTTGGAGAAGTTCTCAGCGAATCTTGACAATAACTTGCAAGACCAAGAAAGCTGCGGAGCTGCTTGACATTCGAGAGGTTCCCAATTCACAATGCGGACACCTTCTCGGGATCAACAGCGATACCCTTGGCGAGAGATGATATGACCAAGATAAAGCACTTCATCAAGCCAGAATTCACATTTGGAGAACTTAGCATAGAATTGGTACTCTCGAGCTTGTCTAGCACCAATCGCAAATGTTTGGCATGATCCTTCTTATTCTTGGAAGACCAAGATATCATCAAGATAGACCAAGGCGAATTCATTGGTGTAGGGATTGAATATGAAGTTCATCATCCGAGAGAAAGTTGGAGGAGCATTGACAAGGCGAAAGACATGACGGTATATTCATAAGAACCAAAGCTTTTACGAATCTGTCTTGGGAATATCTTGTTCACGAATCGAATCGATGATACCCCATCTGAAGGTCAAGCTTAGAGAACACCGTAGCACCTTTGAGTTGCTCGAAAAGCTCATTGATGTTGGGAAGTGGATACTTGTTCTTGATTGTCTTCTTATTCAATGGGCGATGTCGGCGCAAAGTCGGTCCGTGCCATCCTTCTTCGGACAAAAGAACACCACAACCCCAAGGAGATGAACTTCGATGCGATCAAACCAGACGCTCTTGTTCATCGAGCTGCTTCTTCAATTCCTTCAGCTCATCAGGTCCAAGCTTGTATGGGCGCTTGCAAGCGGGTTCGATGCGGGCTCAAGATCGATAACTTGAACTCAAGCGGCGATGAGGAGGCATACCGGAAGCTCTTACGGAAAGACATCTTGGTACTCACAAGCATTTGGAATCGAGAGATGGCATTCAATTAGCCCTTCTCATTGAGAGAAAACAACCGAATGGTTTCATCACGAGAGGCATAGATGATCACATCATTAGAAGAGTGAGTCAATTGAATTTCCAGGCAGCACAATCAAGCTGAGCTTTGTCTTGATAAAGCCGATCCATTCGAGAATAAGATCAATATCCGAGTCACCAAGAACCATTGGTTTGGAAAGAAATCTATAATCGCCCATCTTGATAGAAACATCATGAACTATTGAGTTGGCTCTCATTGACTTTGCGGAGAAATAACACCCAAAGGTTTATCGGGTAAGACCAAGAAAAATCATTCTTTGCAAAAACGATCTCGACATGAAACAATGCGATGCACGGTATCAAATAAGACTTTTGCAGGAATATCATTAGCGAGAGATTACCCATGATCACATCGGAAGAATCCTCTGCTTGAGCTGCATTCATCATATTGACCTTGGCAAACTTTGGATTATGCTTGACCCTTTGCATTGCTGGAAGATTTCACGGGGAGGAGGCGGAAGGCGCCTCTGGTTGAAGCACTTGTTAGCATAGTGACCCTTCTGCGACACTTGTTGCAAGTGACCTCGAGAAGCGGACGGTGGTAAGGAGCACTTGACCTTGGAGCTTGAGAATTAGACTTGTTACGATAGCTTGGGTTGGGTGGGTGGGAAGATCCACGGCCACTGAGTTCTTCTGCTGGTAAGGGTGGCCAGACGGAGGAGGGGCAGGTAAAACTTCTGCTGCTTGGCTGCCACTTGAGAGGGCGAGGAGGACTGAACTGCATCCTGATTCTCTTCTTAGAAGCCTCGCATTTGAGTTGTGCAGCTTCTTGCTTGAGAGCCATGTTGTAGAAATCATCATACTTATCTGGCTCAAACAGCACAAGAGGTAATGCAGATCTTCTCTCGGACCACCCTGAGCGATAGATCATACTCCTTTCATCAGGTACATCTTGCTTAGCAAAGCAGCGAGCTTACGGAACTGGATATTGTATTGATAGACAGACATGGTGCCTTGCTTGAGATTGCGGAACTCCTCACGCTTGCTCTCAACAACACTCTTGAATGTGATGAGCTCGAAATCACGGCGGAACTCATCGAGTAATGACCGACCTCCTCTGGAATCTTTGTATTCTTGGAACCACTCAGCACTTGATCCTTGAGTTGAAGCGATGCAAACTTGACAAAGTCCTCGGGTTTGACATTGCTACAGATCAAAGTGCTTGCAGATGTCCACTAACCAATCGTCGGCGTCGTGGCCTCAACACGAAGCCGAAAGACTTGGTGATTAGCGAGCCCGGTGAGAGTAGCAAAGTGTGGCTGATTGTTGCCTTGACCTTGATTGCCTTGATTGCCTTGCCCTGATGCGTTCTTGCAAGAGCTGCAAAATCATCGAGCATTGGCATTGGTGGCTGCCATAATAGCTTGCCGGGCCTCACGGGCGGAGGTGGAGGTGGAGGTGGAGGATTCGGTGATCCCCATCATTGCGATCCGGATTGAGGCCGTTGGCGGAGCCATCTGAAGAGGTGACATCCGTTAGTCCTTTGATAGACAAATGATAAGTAGAATCAGCGGATAGAAATTGCAACATATAGTCTTCACAATAAACATTCGAACAAGAATGAAATCATCACACATCCAATAAAGTGAGAAGCCACTTAGATAAAGATATGGAAACAACATCGTCGACAAACAAATCGAATATCTGGCTGAAAACAAAAGGTTGGCTTCTAGAATGAGCGGAACAAACACATGATAGAATTTACGCTCAAAGTGTTAGTGGTGGGGCCCACACGGACCTGACGTATAGCGGACGTCACGAATGACTAACAAGGCGTCCCGAATCAGCATAGCCAAGGATTCTTTAAGGCGTCTACGCGACCACTTTAAATCGACCGTGAATGGGCGGACCACTAGGCGTTGAACCCCAATCTCAAATCATACATCATCCGGAAAGAATATCACATAAGCTACTAGAATTCCCACCTATAAACTCCGAAACTTTCGGTTATGCAATCTGGTGTTGGGGATCGAGGGACACAAAATATATCACCCAAACTAACAATACCTAGATCCATTGTATCCATCCGTCAACACATAACCAAGAAATCCTCGAAATCGTGTACCTCGACCTTGAAAAACATCCGTTATACAAGTCATGGCAATACTCCCTTTTCGCCACGATCTTTGGGCTATCGGGGTTATCTCACCAACAACTGCACAAAAGAGATTTCGATGTCGGCAAAACTCAGTATTCGAGGCTGCAGCGATAAAATTGTGGCGACAACACCTCGGAGCTCAACTCCCGGGACACTGCCACAACCCTAAATGTCGGGAGGCACCAAGAACAATGTTCTCGTCACAAAACCATCGAACGATTCCAAGATACCCGTGATCCTAAAAATTTTTTTAGTGAAATTTGAGAAGAAGAGTCAAAACTCTCGTCGGGAGACCTCACCAGAGCGACGAAGGGACTGGGAAGTAAAAAGAATCCTACTCTCCGATATATATAATCCTAAGACTCAAAACATTTTCCATTCTAGACTCAACAACGTGACAAACAATCAAGTAGGGGCTCCTAAGTCGGGAAGGCTCGATTACCAACTTATAGCGCCCCGATGCGGCTATATCTCCCGTGTCGAGGCACGACTTAGAAACATAACGCATTGAAAGCAATGTCATAAGTGAGGTAATCTTCACACAACCCATGTAATAATTAAGGGAAAGAGATACATAGTTGGCTTACAATCGCCACGTCACACAGTACATAATTAAACATACATCATTCAGAGTACACTCAAGGTCCGACTACGGAACCAAAATAAAGAAGATACCCCAAATGCTAACACAGATCCCGAATCGTCCCAGCTGGGCACCACTCTGATCATCTGGAAGCGACACATAGTAACGACCACGTTCCTCGTCGAACTCCCACTTGAGCTCGGTGGAATCATCTGCACTGGCCTCATCGGAACACCTGCAACTGTTTGGAAGTATCACGTGAGTCACGGGGACTCAGCAATCTCACACCAGCGAGATCAAGACTATTTAAGCTAATAGGAAGGACAAGGTAGTAAAGTGGAGCTGCAGCAGCGACTAGCATATATGGTGGCTACTTCGCATAAAGAGGCGAGAAGAGAAGCAAAACACGGTCGTGAAACTAGTAGTGATCAATAAGTGATCTGAACTACTTCGTCGGACATAACTCCAACACCGTGTTCACTTCCGGACTCCGCGAGAAGAGACCATCACGGTAACACCTTGATTGATGTGTATTTTAATTGAGGTCAACTTTGTGTTATCTACAACGGACATTAACAAATTCCCATCTGCCTCATAACCAGGGCACGGCTTTGAAAGATATTACCTGCGGGGTGTCCCAACAGCCCATTATAAGCTCTCACGGTCAGCGAAGGATTATTCCTTCTACTGGGAAGACCGATCAATCTCGGAATCCCGGACTACAAGACATTTCGATAGCAATAAAACAAGACCAGCAAGACCACCCGATTGTGCCGACAAATCCCGATAGGAGCTGCACATATCTCGTTCTCGGGGCACACCGGATAAGCGAAGCGTCTGAGGAACCGGCGTAATCCATGTTGCCAAGGAATGGTCCCTACGGTGCTCTAGTTTGGACCAACACTCGAAGAACCACTGGCGGGGGTTTAAAATAAGATGACCCTCGGGCTCGCGAAAACCGGGAAAAAGGCTTAGGTGGCAAATGGTAAAACCAAAGTTGGGCCTTCTTTGGAGAGTCTTATTCAAAGCGAACTGTCAAGGGGTCCCATAAATCACCCAACCGTGTAAGGAGCATAAAATCAAGGAACATAACACGGTATGGCGGAAACTAGGGTGGCAAGAGTGGAACAAAACACCGGGCATAAGGCCGAGCCTTCCACCCTTTACCAAGTATATAGATGTATTAAACATAGCAGATATATTTATATATTGTGATATCCCCAACAAGTAAACATGTTCCAAATAGGAACAACATCTCCATGTTCAACAAGGAACAAACTTCAGCTTCACCTGCAACTAACAACGCTATAAGAGGGCTGAGCAAAGCGGTAACATAGCCAATCAGCGGTTTGCTAGGAAAAGGATGGTTAGGGGCTGACATGGCAATATGGGTGGCATGATATAGCAAGTGGTAGGCATCGCAGCATAGGCATAGCAAAAGAAGCGAGCAACTAGCATAGCAAAGATAGAAGTGATTTCGAGGTATGGTCATCTTGCGCAATGTTCTCGAGTTGTCGAAAGCTTGATCCTCGGCGTTCTCAACAGGCTCCTCGTTCACGTACTCGTCTCCCGACTCTACCCAAAGCAACAACACAAACAAAGGAACCACAATAAATCACGGTGCAATGCACAATCAACATGATGCAAAACATGACATGATATGCGGGATGTGATATGCAATGCGTATGTGCACTCGGAAGGAAAATGATGAACCAGGCATCAACTTGGCAAACCAAGCATGCCACTGGAAAGATGAGATGATTTCGGTTGAAATCGATATAAAGATCACGGAATCGGATGCACGGTTTGGAAATGGCAAGCAAAACAAGAATGGCGCAAATCTGCCATTAACAGCATGATGCCACTTAGCAAGCAACAAATAATTAAGCTACTGCACCCAAACGTAACAACAAAGCACATGGCAGTGATCTACATGATGCTCGACAAAAGATGAGCACTGAGCTACGGCTAGTTCACATCATAACATGTTCAAACAAGCATGGCAAAATGCTCAAAGTAACAGGCTGGACATGGCAAAAACAGTAACAGGTTGCAATGTTCAGAGCATCAAAACTACATGCTACAGGAACTTAAAATAGCAAAACATGGCATGGCATGAATCTACTCAAAGCATATTTCAAAAGTCCCTTACTGACCATAAGCCAAAAGGACTAGAAAATATAGTAACACCCATGTCAATATTGAAAGTCTCGTTAACAGATTCAGCAACTTGACATGTCAAAAACTGATAACGAGATGGCATGTTAACAAGCTCAATGCACTCACTACAGAGCCTCAAATGATAAACTAAGCATACATACATCAAGAAGACATGACATAGAAGACATAAATGGCAAGAACATTAACATAGCCTATACGGGTCAACCACAACAAGCTAGGCAAAATTGATTAACACGTATACAATCTGCCAGGAAACATTTGATAGCAAAAGTAGAGCTCGATTGACTCAAGCTATGGCATCCCATAATTGCAAACAAAGGCATGGATGGATAGAGCAAGTCATGCTTTACAAAACACCCTTACTGAAGTATCTCAAAATATGCATAGATCTCTCGGTATCATCAAGCAAACATGGCATCAAAATCAGCTAAAACAGGGCTGAAATCAGCAACATTAGGACACCTACTTTGCATGCTTGTGCTAGTCACCACATAGATCACAAAAATACATGGCATACACCCTGGAAAGATGACATGGCATTTTACAAAACTCATGTAGGAATCAAATTCATAGGGTGCACATATTAATCATAGCAAAAATAACAAAAGTGCAACTCTGATAAAAATCAGAAACTATCAGCACATTGCACTCTTCCAACAGCATTTCGGGCATCAAGATGAGCTCAAATGAAAATGATGCAATGGAATGAAATGATCTACTCTTGAGACGAACATTTTGACATATTATCTGCGAAAAATGGATCTCGGATGCGAAGATATAGCAAGTTGAATATTGCACAAAATTACAATGATGCAAATGACTTAGTGAATAAAAAGAGGAGAGGAGATGAGGTCAGCGGGTGGCGCGGCTCCCAAGGCGGATCGAGCGGATCGGGCAGTGGCGGGCGGCCAGCTGCCGGGAGGAGGAGGAGGCGGCGGCTCAGTGGAGGTCGCCGGAGGCCAGGGCGCCGTGGCAGCCGTGAGCCGAGAGCGGAGGAAGGCGGACCCGGCCGGATCGGTGGAGGTCGCCGGGAGGCCAGGCGGGAGGCGGCAGCGGAGCCGCCCGGTGGCGGCGGCGGAGGCGGCGGACTCCGAGAGCAGCGGCGAGGCGGCGCGGGCCGGCGACGTGGCGGCGGAGAGCGCCCGGCGAGGCGAGGCGGCGGGCCTTCGGCGGCAGCCTTGCGAACTCTGTGAGCCAATCCGGGCCCAGCGGGCCCGGCAGCCTGAGGCGGCGGAGGAGGACACGTGGCGGCTCGGGATTGGCGAGGGCGGCGGCGAAATGTCCGGCGGGGGCGTGTCCGGCAGCAGCAGGCGATTCCTAGGGTTTGGGGAAGGGATGATCCGGATTCGGGAGGTGTTTAAATAGGCATAGAGGGAGCTAGGAGAGTCCAAATGAGGTGTAGTTTTCGCCCACATGATCGTGATCGAGCAGCGGAGAGCATGGAGTGACTTAGATGGGTTATTGGGCTGTTTTGAAAGGGTGTTGGGCTGCAACTTAAAAGAGGCCTTGCGGAGGTGCGGTTAACCGTTGGAGTACCAAGCGAGCTCCAAATGACCGAAACTTGACGGTGGTCTCGGGTGTTATACCAAGGCCACTAGACAAACCTCGGTCCATTTAGAGACGGTTTAATACCCGCACGCGGAAAAACGTAAAAGGACCACCGGGGAGATAGGAGTGCGGAATGCAAAAGCGGACAGCGGGAAAAATGCTCGGAATCATGAGACGAACACGTATGCAAAATGTGATGCACATGATGACATAAAATAAAATGCATGACATGGACAAATGCAAAAAGGAGAAAACCCAACCACGGAGGGAATATCATATATCAATGCCGAAAATGGCAAGAGTCGGAGTTACAAATATGGAAAGTTACTTCCGGGGTGTTACAAAACTCGTGCTCGAGGTTCGAGCGCGCCGCCGCCACTCGGCGTCCGACCTCCTCCATGACGCGGGCTTCCCGAGCTGCAACCTCATCCTCTGCACGCGTTGCCAAGCGCTCCCTCGTCTCCAAGCGCTCATAATCTCGCGCGCGTTCGGTGGCTTCAAGCGTCAGCGCCTCCTCACGCTTCTGGAGCTCCGCCGAGTCGCCGGAGGTCACCTTCATTGACGCAAGGGCCAGGAGTTCCCGTGCCCGCTCCTCCGCCGCCTCTCGCCGCCTGTTAGCTGCCCGGGCCTCCTCGACGGCCGGAGAGCAGGCCTCCCGAGAGGCTGCCAGCAATGCCTTGGCCTCTTCATCATCAAGATCGCTGGCGGGCGTGCAAGGCGGCAGCGCCCTCCAGCTCGCGCGCCTCTCTGCGACGGCGCGGGCCCTCGGCCTCAAGGCGCGCGTCTTCGTCGACAAGCTCTTCACCAAGAAGGCTCACCGCGTCGGCCGCCCTTGAAGGAATCCTTGGCGAAGGCGCGGCGCTCCAGCGCCTTCGCGCGCCTCCACACCACCAACCGCCCCAGACGGGCGCCAGGAGCCGCGAATCAACACTCCCCCTCCGGGTGTTGGGGAACGTTGCAGAAAATTAAAAAATTTCCTACGGTTTCACCAAGATCCATCTATGAGTTCATCTAAGAAACGAGTCATGGGAGAGTGATTGCATCTACATACCACTTGTAGATCGCGTGCGGAAGCGTTCAATGGAGCAGGGGATGATGGAGTCGTACTCGCCGTGATTCAGATCACCGATGACCTAGTGCTGAGCGGACAGCACCTCCGCGTTCAACACTGCGTGCGGAGGCGGATGGCGTATCCTCCTTCTTGATCCAGCAAGGGGAAGGAGAGGTTGATGATGATCCAACAGCCGACGGCGTGGTGGTGGATGCAGCGAGAACTCGGCGGGGCTTAGCTAAGCAACCACGGGAGGAGGAGGAGGTGTAGCGGGGAGAGGAGGTGCCAGGCCTTCAGGTGCGGTTGCCCCTCCCCCTCCCCTTTATATAGTGGCAAGAGAGAGGCGCAGCCTTGCCCCTTCCTCCAAGGAAGGGTGCGGCCAAGGGGGAGGAGGAGTCCATCCTCCCCAAGGCACCTCGGAGGTGCCTTCCCCAATTAGGACTCTCCCCTCTCCTTGTCTCCTTGGCGCATGGGCCTCTTGGGGATGGTGCCCTTGGCCCATATAGGCCAAGGCGCAACCCCGACAGCCCATGTGGCCACCCGGGGCAGGTGGACCCCCCCGGTGGACCCCCGGACCCCTTTCGGCACTCCCGGTACAATACCGATAAAGTGCGAAACTTTTCCGGCGACCAAAATAAGACTTCCCATATATAAATCTTTACCTCCGGATCATTCCGGAACTCCTCGTGACGTCCGGGTTCTCATCCGGGTCTCCGAACAACATTTGGTTTGCTGCATACTCATATTCATACAACCCTAGCGTCACCGAACCTTAAGTGTGTAGACCCTACGGGTTCGGGAGACATGCAGACATGACCGAGACGGCTCTCGGGCAATAACCAACAGCGGGATCTGGATATCCATGTTGGCTCCCACATGCTCCTCGATGATATCATCGGATGAACCACGATGTCGAGGATTCAATCAACCCCGTATACTATTCCCTTTGTCAATCGGTATTGTACTTGCCCGAGATTCGATCGTCGGTATCCCAATACCTCGTTCAATCTCGTTATCGGCAAGTCACTTTACTCATCACCGTAATGCATGATCCGTGACCAGACACTTGGTCACTTTGAGCTCATTATGATGATGCATTACCGAGTGGGCGAGAGATACCTCTCCGTCATGCGGAGTGACAAATCCAGTCTCGATCCGTGTCAACCAGCAGATACTTTCGGAGATACCTGTAGTGCACCTTTATAGTCACCCGATTACGTTGTGATGTTTGGTACACCCAAAGCACTCTTACGGTATCCGGGAGTTACGATCTCATGGTCAAAGGAAAAGATACTTGACATTGGAAAAGCTCTAGCAAAGCGAACTACGATCTTGTGCTATGCTTAGGATTGGGTCTTGTCCATCACATCATTCTCCTAATGATGTGATCCGTTATCAACGACATCCAATGTCCATAGTCGAAACCATGACTATTAGTTGATCAACGAGCTAGTCAACTAGAGGCTCACTAGGGACATATTGTGGTCTATGTATTCACACGTGTATTACGATTTCCGGATAATACAATTATAGCATGAATAAAAGACAATTATCATGAACAAGGAAATATAATAATAATACTTTTATTATTGCCTCTAGGGCATATTTCCCACAATCTCCCACTTGCACTAGAGTCAATAATCTAGTTACATTGTGATGAATCGAACACCCATAGAGTTCTGGTGTTGATCATGTTTTGCCCGCGGAAGAGGTTTAGTCAACGGATCTGCGACATTCAGATCTGTATGCACTTTGAAAATTTCTATGTCCCCATCTTGAACATTTTCACGAATGGAGTTGAAGCGACGATTGATGTGCCTGGTCTTCTTGTGAAACCTGGGCTCCTTGGCAAGTGCAATAGCTCCATTGTTGTCACAGAAGAGTTTGATCGGCTCCGACGCATTGGGTATGACTCCTAGGTCGGTGATGAACTCCTTCACCCAAATTGCTTCATGTGCTGCCTCCGAGGCTGCCATGTACTCCGCTTCACATGTAGATCCCGCCACGGCGCTTCGCTTGCAGCTGCACTAGCTTCTGCTCCACCATTCAACATATACACGTATCCGGTTTGTGACTTTGAGTCATCGGATCTATGTCGAAGCTAAGCGTCGGCGTAACCCTTCTGATGAGCTCTTCGTCACCTTCATAAGCGAAACATGTCATTTGTCCTTTTCGGTGCTTCAGGATATTCTTGACCGCTGTCCGGTGTTCCTTGCCGGGATTACTTTGGTACCTTCCTACCAAACTTACGGCAAGGTTTACATCAGGTGCAGTACACAGCATGGCATACATAATAGATCCTATGGCTGAGGCATAGGGATGGCGCTCATCTCTTCTTTATCTTTTGCCGTGGTCGGGCATTGAGCGAGCTCAATTTCACACCTTGCAAAACAGGCAAGAACCCTTTCTTGGACTGATCCATTTTGAACTTCTTCAAAATCTTATCAAGGTATGTGCTTTGTGAAAGACCTATGAGGCGTCTTGATCTATCCCTATAGATTTTGATGCCTAATATGTAAGCAACTTCTCCAAGGTCCTTCTTTGAAAAACTCTTATTCAAGTAGGCCTTAATGTTGTCCAAGAGTTCTATATCATTTCCCATCAAGTATGTCATCTACATATAATATGAGAAATGCTCTGAGCTCCCACTCACTTTCTTGTGCATGAGGCTTCTCCATAAGTCGCATAAACTAAACGCTTTGATCATCTCATCAAGCGAATGTTCTAACTCGAGATGCTTGCACCAGCCCATAAATGGATCGCTGGAGCTTGCATACCTTATTAACATTCTTAGGATCGACAAAACCTTCCGGCTGCATCATATACAGCTCTTCCTTAAGGTAACCGTTAAGGAATGCCGTTTTGGCGATCCATCGCCATATCTCATAATCATAGTATCGGCAATTGCTAACATGATTCGGACGGACTTAAGCTTCGCTACGGAGAGAAAGTCTCATCGTAGTCAATCCCTTGAACTTGTCAATAAGCGTCGTGGAATTGTCACGGCGAGATGTCCTCGTGAAAGGACTTAGTCACGGGCCATCGTGCGGGTTAACTTAGAGGGTTAAAGCGGACACAAAGACAGGGAGTTATACTAGTTGACCCCTTGATGAAGGTAAAGCCTCGTCTAGTTGTGATGGGATTGATGTGATTTGGCGACTAGGGAGCTATAACCGCCTAAGCCTCGAATTATGCGTCCCTAAACCGCCGCGGGTCGTCCCCTTATATACAGGGTTGGCCTTGGCGGTCTCTGAGTCGATCCGGCTTATACAAGTGTCCGGCTCGGTCTCTTCTCTCTTATCTTACATCACAAGTTACATGACTAAGGCGGTTTACATTTATGGATCCTAATCCGCCTCTGGGCTCTGGGCCTCGTACCTTCATGGGCCTGGATTGTAGACGAGGGTAAACCGGCCCCTTCAGGGCGGTTTATATTCAGTAGTTATATCCCCAACATTAGGCCCCAGATTGACTTGAACCGGTTCATGTTAATCTTCAACACCTTCAGGAAACTCTACATCTCCCTTCGTATTTCGTAAACCGCCATCCGCTTGAACCGCCATGACGTCATCTTCCAGCCACAGCAACAGGGCGCCTTGACGTCATCTTTAATAAAGAAATCCAAACAGTAAGATTCCCTTCATTTAATACTATCCGAAATCGGCGACCGCCGCGCCGTCGCCGCTTTTGACTCCTCGATTCTCGCGCTCGTTAATTGCTCTGTTTCCTTATAAATAGACCGGCCGACCCTTTTCTCTTCTTCTTCCGCTTCTTCTTCCTCGCGGCGTTCCGGCTCTGAAGCTCCGCCGCTGCCGCCGACCTTCGACCGCCAGCGTCATCGCCGAGCCGCTGCATCAACTTGGCTGGACGAAGCTCTTTAAGCGCTCCTCCGCCCTTCGGCGCATCGAGTGAAGGCTCCTCTTGAGCCCTAGATCCGCATCTAAAGGTCCTGTTCATCTTGTAGTTCATAGGTGTTCATCGTAGTGTCCTCATACCTGCCCTGCCATGGCCGTATGATTCAACCGTAGCATACATCCTGTGCAGCGACTGCTCCGCCGTCAGTTTAACTCTTTGTGCATCTTTCATTTTGTTCAGATCCTCTTGTTTAGAACGCACGAACCTTCCTGCCCTCTATGAGGCTTGCCTAGGTCGCAGAAATTTTTCTCACTGAACCTTCGGTAGATCTAAATCACCTCCATTCGCATGTGAAATCTGTTTCTGTCCATACTTAGTAGATTTTCTAGTTCTGTCTCTCTCGGCGGTTTGACTTTTGATAGCTAATCCGTCACTCCATTAGTCCTCAGTTAAACCGGAATTAGAAACTGGCTGCCGAATCGCCGGTTTAACATTTTATAATGTGTCTAAACCGTTTAACGGTGAATCATTTTTCCTTTCCTTCCGCAGTTTTAGTCTTCCGGAATGGCCAAGCAATTCTCAGCTTACAATTGGGTCCGGTCCAAGATCACTGAAACGCAACTCAACGGATACGTCACCACTGGCGCTTTGGCTTCAAAAAATGTCCTCCACTGGCGTGTTCCGGATGTCGAATTCCCTCCCGATCCGCAAGAAGGATAAGTAATTGTGTTTATGCAGCACTTAGACCGGGGATTCAGCCGGCCCCGATCAAAATTCTTCGGGATGTCCTTGCAAGTTTTCAACTCCATCCGCAGGATATTGGCCCGAACTCGTGTCAAACATATGCAATTTTCAAGTTTTCGTGAAATCTATCTTCAAGAAGAACCATCGTGGAGCTGTTCGGGATTTCTTTCACTTGAACGCCGTCAGAATTTTACGATGGTCGAACACGAGCTGGGCGGCGTTTCAATCCAGAAAAGGAAGGAAGTGGATTTTCCTCACGCCAAACACCATAGCCATCCAAAAGATTGGAACCAAACCTGGTTCTACTGCTAGAATACTGCTCCTGACAACGAGAATCCGTTGCCGGGCTACCGTCCTCACCGGCTTAGCAACCATCATCTGTTGCCTTTACGCTTGACCGCCGCGGAACGGAAGAACTTTGCGCCTCAAATTATCAAGCTCCGGGCTCTAATGGCCAATGGCTTAACTGGTGTGGAACTTGTGCGGTGTTGGGTTTCTTGGGGCATCTTGCCACTAAGCCGCCGGCCCGGATTGATGCACGAATATACTAGCAGCCTCCAAGACCCTCAAAGACGTCACGAGCTACCAATAATAGAGCTTGAAGTCACAGAGACACTGAAGCGGATGCTTGATGAACCTATCTCCGTCTGTAGCCAAACCGGGTTGGCCCCATTCTGTGTTGCCAACAAACCGCCTGCGGTAAGACTCTGCTCACCGCTTTTCTGATTTGTAATACTTTTGTTGATATACATTAATCCTAGTTACCTCGCAGGCTAACAGCTCCTTCTGGAAGCGGACCAAACTAGCCCGGGCTCCGCGTGTAAAGTCCAAGACCACCAAAAAGGCTGGCAAGAGGAAAACCGCCGAGTCTTCTGATCCGCCGGAAGACGAAGATTCCGAAGCTGAGGTAAAGCTTGATATCCTCGAGGGAGTCGCCGTAAACCGGCTCTCCTCTTTGTGTTTCTTCTTGCTTGTAGCTTGTTCCTTTTTATTCCTCCTTTTACTGACAATTTTAACTCCCAGGATGACGCTGAGGCCAGTCATGCCGACCATGTTGAGGTAATCTTTCTTTCTTCCGAATCCGACCTCGTACCGGTTAAAAGAATTCGCCAAGAGTCCGGAAAGTGAAAAAATCTCATTCCTATGCTCATCTGAATCCAAACCTTTCCTTGAAGTCACAGCAGGCTGAAGAGCGCCGTACAACCCGGCACAGTGGCCAACAGATTACCTCATCCGGTTTACGGACACACCAACCCGAAAACGTCGCCCAGAGGTGATTTGTTCTCTGAAAAGCGCCCTTTAAAGGTTTCTTCCGATGTCCTCTCAATCCGTCTGACCCGAATTATCAGGCCTCTTCCAACTCCTCTGGCGGTTCCTCAACCACGCAACTGCCTCCGCTTAAAGTCGCTGCAGGGTAAGCACCATACTTATGTCCCGCCAATTCGGTGTATATTTGCATTGGTCGGTTTATCTTATTCTAATTCTGAACACTGCAGCACCAAGGCTCGCTTGAGTAAAAAAGCGAAAACCCTTGACCCTACTGCGGATGTTGATCCGGAGAAAACCCCAGAGCAGCATGGCGAAAATCCTGAGGTTGCTAAAAATAGCTCTGGCGAGTTGTACCAAGACGACACTGCTGATCCGCCAGAAACTGAACCAGAGGCCCAAGTGGAAACCTCGCATCCTGCTCCACCGAGTCCGGCCACAGAACGGGTCGTGGTTGTTGAGCCGCCGAGCCAAAGTACGAAGCCACCAAGCCCAAAGAAGACCGCCGGTCTGGCCAGCCCAGCCAAAAATGATGATGTTATTGTGACAGGCACTGGCTACACCACTCCCAGCCAACCGGTCGCTTTAGCCAAACACAGCGCCAAGGAAGATTCTACTACTATGAGCAAAGATAAGGGAAAACTGATCAGTCGACATGAAGACCTCTCGCCCAAGAACTTCACTCCGGCTTTACGAACCGGCTCTACACAAGCCGTGACTTTGAAGCCGGTGCAGTAAATCGCATGAAGGACCGCTATGAGGTAAGGAGTTATGCCTTTCTTGTACTTTTGCTGTATAGTAGCCCCCAAGGGTCGGTTCAACTTAGCATAGTTAAACCGGCACTTGACTTTGCATAGAAAACATCGCCTTAAACTGCGATCTTGTAGCCCCAAGGGTCGGTTCAACTTAGCATAGTTAAACCGGCACTTAACTTCATATCCCATAGCAAACTGAGATCAACTAGCCATTAGCCCCAAGTGCCAAGTTGAATACTTGTATTGAGCTTGGGACTTTATAATGAAACAACTAATGTGCTCCCTTTGTGATCAGAATGAGATATACCAGCAAACCGTGCAACTCAAGGACATTCGTGCCAATCTGGAAACTCAACAAGCAGAAACCACCAAGGCCAAGGATGAATTGAAAACTGCCTTGGCCACTATGGAACAGTGAAGGAGTGGTATAAATCCGGCGGGCCAAGCGGGACACCGAAAAGGCGGTTTGAAAAAGCGGGCGGAAGATGCCGAATCAGCTCTTAAACCGGTGACGAAGAGCTTACGGACTAAAGCGCCAAGTTCATGCCATGACCTCGCCATCTTGGTGAAAATTTGCACCGCGATTACCCTTGCTTTGATATTTTAGCTGGTTTAACCTGAGCTATCGAAAACCGTGCGAGCAAGCGTATTGCTCATCTGGGCTCGATGTGCGGAAGAAGCTCAAGGCCGCTTACGCTGATTGAGCAGCTGTATACCGGCGCCAATGAGTCATATCGCCACATCGTAAAGACAACACCGCTCCGTCCTTGATCAATGATACACTTGGACCGGCTGTCCATGGTTCCGGGCAGCTTGAAGAGTTGAAACGATCCATGCGGCGGCTGGCACTCTCGGCTCTAACTTCGCGCCAAGGCGTGGATAGCGGATCTTGATCCGGTGACATAACCAAGGGTTTCCCAGCGCTCAAGAAAACGGTGAAGCCTTTGACAATGGCATACGAAATGAATAACAAAGGAGATCGTCCGTGGCGAAGTCAAGCGGCAGCGAAGCCAACTGGCGGTTCACGCTCTTTTATGATGCAAACAACAAGCGGGTGGAGTTTGTCATTCCGAAGTGCGAGCCTTGTTCCTCCAATCCGTAAGCACACTTATGCCCCGCGTTGATCCGGCTGAGCTTATAAGTGAAGAGGCTGTCTTCGGGCCTTAACCGGATTGACTGGTCTACCAATGACTTCCGGGCTTTGGGTGATGAAGAGGAAGAAGTTGAACCGGCGCCAGCGCCCTCTTCCTCCGTCAACCCGGCGAAGAAGCTTAATCCATCAAGCGGGTGATGCATCGAAATTGCTAGTCATAGCGCCATGCGAAACACCGGCCTTGGAAGGCTTTGTAATAGAATAACCAGCACTTTGTTTTGAACATGCTTTTATGCTCTCAGTCTGTAACCTTGGCGAGAGGTGCTGACACTTTGGTTTGAAACCTTCAATGCATTTTGCCTGCAATCACAAATTCTTAAACCGCCACGGCGGCTTGTGTCGCCAGCCGGCTTTGTGATGCCGATATATTTATATAAGAAAATATTGATGTATATGCTCAAATCTTTGTGATACAAAAAATACCTGCCAGCGTCGGGCATGGAATTGGCTTAGCGTCAAAGGAGAAAACAACTCCTGTGCTTATAATGCCGGTTTACCGTGTAAACCGTGTTGGGTCATGACAAGCCCCCTGTTACTCCATAATGGGATGTTAACAGAAAAAATCAAACCGAAACAAATATCTCCGGATTAAAAATAGACCGAGTTCCCTTAATTGAAAGATTGAACCGGTTCAAAGAGGTTATCGGTTTAAAAAAGCCAAAAAAAATCCAGTAACAGTTATGAAATCAATATGGAAGCAAAGGCAATTATAAACCCGTTTGCAAGAATAGGCTTTACTGAGCCTGATCAGATGGTGTTACCATGGTCGGACAGGACCAAGCTCCCCATAAGGTGTAGCGATGGTTCAAATCAGCCAGGCCCCCAACTAAAACCGTGGCATTATGCCGATCAAGTGGCATGGCAATGGTTCGGGTTCGACCAATCCCCCAAGTGATTCTATGGACTTAGGCCGACCAAGAGGCGTGACTGGTTCAGATGTGACCATGTCCCCAAGTGATCTGGTGGCTTTCGCCCATCAAAAGGTGTTGCATTGGTTCGGACACGACCAAGCCCCCAGGTGACATAGAAACTTCTGAAAAGCAAGATCAAGGGCTAAACCGGAGGCTGCTTTGTGACAACAACTCCATGTACCCAAACCGGACTTTTTACGTAAGCGGATACCCGCTTTAGCGAGGCTCCGGTTTATTGCTTTTATTCATAATATATACATTGTCTTAATATGTACATAAGTGGAGCCGATGGCTCAGGTATAATAAGGCCGAAGATGAGCTATGTTCCAGGGCCTGTTGGTCTCCTCCTCTGACGTGCGTGAGTCTTTATGCTCTCAAACATCGATTAGATAGTATGACCCGTTGTGCAGATTCTTGCTGACCACAAAGGGCCCTTCCCAAGGTGGGGATAGCTTGTGCATATCATGCGGTCTTGAATGAGCGAAGCACCAAGTCTCCTTCTGAAAGGTTCTTGTTCTAACCACGATTGTGATAACGACGAAGATCCTGCTGGTAAATCGCCGAGCAGTAGCCGCCATATCTCGCTCTTCATCCGGTCGATCCAAAGCGTCTGCCGTGCTGCCTCGCTATCGGCCTCAACATAGGCTGCCAGCGAGGCGAGTCATGACGGATATCGCAAGGAAGGACTGCCTCCGCTCCATAGACCATAAAGAGCGGTGTGTATCCGATTGGATCTGTTAGGGTAGTATTGATACTCCATATCACAGATGGTAGCTCTTCTACCCAACAACCCGGCGTCCTCTCTAAAGGGACCATAAGCGGGGTTTGATACCTCTCAAGATCTCTGATTAGCTCGTTCGCTTGACCATTGGACTACGGGTGGGCCATCAAGAAAGCGTCAAGCGGATGTGCTCGTTCACAAAACTCCTTCATGGCTCCCTTGGACAAATTGGTGCCATTGTCCGTGATGATCTTGTGTGAAACCCAAACGGAAGATCACCCTTTTATGAACTGAACCGCCGTGGCGCGTCACACTTGCTAACGAGGCTCGCCTCGACCCACTTTGTAAACTTGTCAAGCTGCGACCAGCAAGTGTGTTTTCTTGTCCTTGGACCTTTTAAAAGGCCCCACCATGTCCAGCCCCAAGTTGCAAGCGGCCAAGTAATTGGAATCATCCTCAATTCCTGAGCGGTATCTGAGCACGTCTAGAAAACTTCGGCAACCATCACATCGCTGACCAGTTCCTCCGCATCGGCATGGGTAGTCAACCAATAAAAACCATGGCGGAGCGCTTTGGCCACCAAGGATTTTGAACCGGCGTGATGACCACGGTCCCTTCATGGATCTCACGCAATATCTCACGGCCTTCCTCGGGGACACACAACGCTGAAGCATACGACATGCTGCAATGATGCAACTTCGCCATTATATATGGTCATAGACTTAGACCGCCCGAATTATCTCGGGCTAACGTCTCATTTACGTAACTCACCCGGTTCATGTATGCCAAATAAGGGGCGTCAATCCGGAATGACATGCAAGGCTGCCACCAACTGAGCCTCCGGATCAGGAATAGCCAAATCTACTTCATCAGGAAGCTTAACTGACGGATTGTGCAGTACGTCAAGGAAGACATTGGGCGGGACCGGTTTACGTTGAGAGCCCAGCCGGCTTAGAGCATCCGCCGCTTCGTTCTTCCGACGATCCACATGGTCCACGATATCCTTTAAAGTGTCCTGCAACAACATCCACCTCCCGACGGTACGCAGCCATGAGTGGATCTTTGGAATCCCAAGTACCTGATACTTGCTGGGCCACCAAGTCCGAGTCACCAAAGCATTTAACCCGGCTGAGATTCATCTCCTTAGCCATCCGGAGACCGTGGAGCAAAGCTTCATACTCAGCTGCATTGTTAGTACAAGGGAACATTAAGCGGAGAACATAACAGAACTTGTCACCTCGCGGGGAAGTTAATCGACTCCGACCCGAGCCCTCAATTGCTGGACCCATCAAAGTGGATGGTCCAATAGGTATGATCCGGCTTTTCTTGGTAGCTTGCAACTCCGTCCAATCATTAATGAAATCCACAAGTGCACGAGACTTTCTTTGCCGTCCGAGGCACATACCTTAAACCGTGTGGCCCAAGTTCTATAGCCCACTTAGCAATCCGGCGATCGCTTCCGGTTACGTATGATATCGCCCAAAGGAGCTGAATCGACCACCGTGATGGGGTGCCCTGAAAATATTGCTTCAGCTTCGACTTGCCATAAAAACTCCATATACCAGCTTACGCCAATGCGGATATCTTTGCTTAGACTCAATGAGGACCTCGCTGATGTAATAAACCGGCCGTTGAACGGATACTCCTTCCCCGCCTCCTTCCGTTCCACCACAATGGCTCGCCTGACGCCCCGGCATTAGCAACAACATATAACGAAGCGGCTCCTTGTCAATGGGAGCGGCGAGAACGGCGGGTTGGCCAATTGCCGCTTTAAGTCCTCAATGCTTCATCGGTGGTGAACTCGGACAAAGCGATCCGTCTTCTTGACATCTGGTACAAAGGAATGGCCTTTTCTCCTAGGCGGTGATAAACCGGCTTAGTGCGGCAATCCGACCCGCCAATCGCTGGACATCATTGATGCACTTTGGCTTAGCCAAGGAGGTGATAGCTGTAATTTTATCCGGATTAGCTTCAATCCCTCTGTTGGACACAAGAAAACCCAATAACTTGCCTCTTTGGAACACCGAAGACACACTTAGCGGGTTGAGCATCATCTTGTACACTCATAAGTTGTCAAAAGTTTCCTTTAGATCCTCAATCAACGTTTCCTTCCTCCTTGACTTAACCACAATATCATCCACATAAGCATGCACATTCCGGCCGATCTGTTCATGCAAGCAATTACATGCATAGCGTTGATAAGTTGCTTGGGCGCTCTTGAGCCCAAAGGCATAGATACATAGCGAAGGCTCAAAAGGGGTGATAAACGCCGTTTTCTCCTGGTCATAACCGCCATCTTAATCGATGATATCCGAATATGCATCTAAAAAGCTCAAGCGCTCACAACCCGCCGTCGCGTCAATAATCTGATCAATGCGGGGGGGCGAAAGGATCTGCTGGACAAGCCTTGTTAAGATCTGTGTAATCCACACACATCGCCAAGTGCCATTCTTCTTAAGGACCAACACGGATTAGCAAGCCACTCGGATGGAAAACCTCAGCGATAAACCCTGCCGCTAAGAGCACAGCAACCTCATCTCCAATGGCCTTGCGCCTTTCCTCGTTAAACCGGCGAAGAAACGCTTTACGATGCATACTTGGGATCAACATTAAGAGTGTGCTCAGCGAGTTCCTCGGTACACCCGGCATGTCGGAAGGTTTCCATGTAAAGATGTCCCGATTCTCACGGATGAACTTCGATGGCGCGCTTTCCTATTTAGGATCCAAGTTAGCAGCGATGGTGAACTGCTTGGGCGAATCGCCGGGCACAAAATCAACAAGTTTAGTCTCAGCCGCCGACTTAAACTTCAAATCCGGATCGTGCTCTGTAGTTGGCTTCTTCAGCGGGTCATATCCGCGGATCAACATTGTCTTTATAGTACTTTAACTCTTGGTGGCACAAACCGACTCGCATAAGCCGCATCACCTTCCTCGCACTCCAACGCAATCCGGCGGCTCCCATGAACCGTTATCGTCCCTTTGTGACCCGGCATTTTCAGCTGTAAATAAACATAACAAGGCCTTGCCATAAACTTAGCATAAGCGGCCGCCCAAACAGGCGTGGTAAGGGCTTTAGTTTTCACTACTTCAAGCGTCAACGTTTCCGATCACGAGTCATGTTCATCCCCAAAGGCCACCTCCAGCGCTATCTTACCGACCGGGTACGCTGACTTGCCAGGCACCACACCGTGAAACACTGTGCTGGACGGCCTAAGATGCTTATCCGTCAACCCCATACGTCGGAAGGTCTCGTAGTACAGGATGTTGATGCTGCTCCCTCCATCCACAAGCACTTTGGTAAACTTGTATCCTCCCACCTGAGGTGCCACCACTAGGGCTAGCTGACCCGGATTGTAAACCCGGGGAGGATGATCCTCTCTGCTCCACACAATAGGCTGCTCTGACCAGCGCAGGTAATGCGGTGTGGCCGGTTCAACAACACTTGACCGCCCGCTTACGAAGTTTTCGGTCTCGTCTGTCCAAGCTGGTGGTAAAGACATGGTATGCATCCCACCGTTCAACTGCTTTGGATTACTTTGGTAACCCGACTGCTGCTGTTGTTGATTGTAACCCCTTAGTTACGATTGTTACGATTGTTACGATTACTCGATTGCCTTGCCGCCCGGATTACCACGAACCACAGGCGAATTTCCTCCACCGTAACCGGGCGGACCACGAACCGCCGCCGGGCCCTTGATCATACCGGAAAGCATTAGAATTTTTGAACTCCCGCATAATATAACAATCCTTCGGGTGGTTATTGGTGCCTCCTTCGTCCCATGCTTCGGACAAGGTTGATTCAATAGGTAATTCAAACGATCCGGATTGTGACCTTGCGCACCCTTGCGCCGCTGACCCTTGTCCTGCGCGTTGGTGTTGGCTACAAAACCCATGTTACCGTTTGCCTTTACGCTTGTTTCCTCCATTGCTGCCGGTGATCTTGCTGGCCTCTGGAGTTCTGTTCATTTTCCCTTCCCTACTTCGTCATCCTCGGACTCGGGATCCTTGGTACTATCAGAATCAGCATACTTTACCAAAACGCCCATGAGAGTGCCCATGTCATTGCAAAAACGCTTCATGCGACCCAGCTTCAACTTCAACGGTTCGAACCAGCAGTTGACTTCTAGGGTTAAGATCGCGGAATCAGGGTTGATCCGGTCTGACGAATGTAAAACCTCCGAAACGCGGCGCACCCAATGGGTTGTAGATTCTCCCTCTGCCTGGACACAAGCCGCCAAATCCACCACAGACATGGGCTGTTTATAGGTGTCTTTAAAATTTTGAATGAACGGGTCCATAGCTGGGTCCATGAACTGGCGAGTTAGGCGGCAAGTTTTTCAACCAAGTGCAGGCCGTACCTTCCAACATCATGGTGAAATACTTCGCTGCGCAGCTTCATCCACATCCAGCATCTCCATGGCCATCTCATAGCTTTCTATCCATGCTTACGGAGCCAAATCGGCGGTATAATTGGGCACCTTGCGTGGCCTTTGAAATCCTTGGGAAAGCATGCGTTGCGTAAAGCGGGGGCGAGGCAAGGCACCCCAAAAGAGCCACGTGACCCCGGTTCGAAGGTGGTCAGACGAACGGCGCGAGCTGATGATCCTCGGGTTGTCTTTGCTAACTCGGCCTCCCTCGTGCCTGGCCGGTCCACCACCACTTGGCGTCTTGAAGCCACCGCCGGGTTGTTGCCTTGGCGGACCTTGCGCATTGCTTGTCGGCGGTTAAATCGGTAGCGTCGGCTATAACTCCGGCTTGGGCGGGGTGGAGTGGATCCGATCCCGATCAGTATGAATACGCTTCCTGTTGAGCCAGGGCCGTCCTGAGGAGCTCCTTAACCCGGCGTGTCTCTACCGCCTGTGGTGAATCACCTTCAATTGGAATCGCCTCCAACCGTGCCGCAGCCGCAACAAGATTATCCATCGGGTTGGAGTAGTGACCCAGAGGTGTCCGCACAACCTGGGACGCGCCGGTATGATGGCGAGGCAGATCTATCACACGGGGCTGAATTGGCGCGCCCGTCCCGGGTGCTTCCGGCCGGTTCACCACCGGCGGCGGATTACTGGTCCCTGCCCCTGGGGTATTAAAGAGCTCTCTTCCCTCGAAAACCGAAGGTAAACGGGATCTGTACTTCCTTTTCATGACTTCATGTGGCGACTCGATCCAAAGCATGAGCCTATAAGCCTGTGCATCCAAAGCGGCCCGTTCCGCCGCCATCCTCACGTCCGCGGTTGCCAGATCCGCTTTAGCTTTAGCGATCTGTTCCTTCACCTTTGCAATCTCTGCGTTGTGCAGGTCCTGATCCGCCGGATTAGCCTCTGCCATGAGCGCAGCCAATGCGTCGAATAACTCTGATAAAACTTGAGCCGGTGGGCGCACAGGGCCTCCTTCCCCGGCTGCCACCTCCGCTGCTGAACCGGCGACGATGGGCGCCGCGGTTGAAGAGTGAAGCGTCGCTTGTGTACCGGCCATGAAAATTCCAACCCGGCTGGGCAGATCAAAGGGGTCCGGAATACTCTCACCGTTGGAACAGCCCCCGATCTGGCCATCTTGCAGCTGGTACAAAGACTCGGTTTCTCCGTGGACGACTTCGTCGCCAGAGTAGATAACGGTTTCGCCGCCAGATGCTGATCCGCCCTCATAGTCTCCGTGGGCGACTCCCACAAGCACGCAGCTTGACAGCCGGTTTAACCAGGGCAGGACTCTTCTTCGCCCGGCTGAGCCGTCTCGGCGAGGTCGGTGCGGATGTCCAGCCAGGCCCTGGCTTCGCCGATCTTGCCGATGAACACGTGTATGCCACCAAAGGGGACCCGGTACCCGTACTCGATCGAGCGGCCTCGGGGCCCCGGTCTGCGTCGTCGATGTAGAGCTTGCCGCGGCGACTCTTAGTCATCCGCCCACAGCATAGCCTTGAGTCCTTCGAACTTGCCCCTAAGATCATCAAACCATCGTCACGATAGCCCCACGGTGGCGCCAACGTCGTGGAATTGTCACGGCGGATGTCCTCGTGAAAGGACTTAGTCGCGGGGCCATCGTGCGGGTTAACTTAGAGGGGTTAAAGCGGACACAAAGACACGGGAGTTATACTAGTTCGCCCCTTCGATGAAGGTAAAGCCTAAGTCTAGTTGTGATGGGATTGATGTGATTTGGCGACTAGGGAGCTATAACCGCTTAAGCCTCGAGCTGTCGGTCCCTAAACGCGCCCAAGTCGTCCCCTTATATACATGGGTTGACACCCGGCCGGTCTACAGAGTCCCGATCCGGCTTATACAAGTGTCCGGCTCGGTCTCTTCTCTCTTATCTTACAGCACAAGTTACATGACTAAGGCGGTTTACATTTATGGATCCTAATCCGCCTCTGGGCTCTGGGCCTCGTACCTTCATGGGCCTGGATTGTAGACGAGGGTAAACCGGCCCCTTCAGGGCGGTTTATATTCAGTAGTTATATCCCCAACAATAACCCTTAGCGACAAGTCGAGCTTTATAGATGGTAACATTACCATCCGCGTCCGTCTTCTTCTTAAAGATCCATTTGTTTTCGATCGCTCGCCGATCATCGGGCAAGTCTGTCAAAGTCCATACTTTGTTTTCATACATGGATCCTATCTCGGATTGCATGGCTTCAAGCCATTTGTTGGAATCTGGGCCCGCCATCGCTTCTTCATAGTTCAAGGTTCACGTTGTCTAACAACATGATTTCCGGGACAGGGTTGCCGTACCACTTGCGGGCGTGTCCTAGTGGACCTCTGATTCAGTAGCAACTTGATCCAAGTACCTTGATCATCATCATTAATTTCCTCTCCGATCGGTGTAGGCACCACGGAACATTTTCTGAGCTGCACTACTTTCCGGTTCAAGAGGTAGTACTTCATCGAGTTCTACTTTCCTCCCACTTACTCCTTTCGAGAGAAACTCTTTTTCGAGAAAGGATCCGTTCTTGGCAACAAAGATCTTGCCTTCGGATCTAAGGTAGAAGGTATACCCAATGGTTTCCTTAGGGTATCCTATGAAGGCGCATTTTTCCGACTTGGGTTCGAGCTTTTCGGGTTGAAGTTTCTTGACATAAGCATCGCATCCCCAAACTTTTAGAAACGACGACTTAGGTTTCTTCCCAAACCATAATTCATACGGTGTCGTCTCAGCGGTTTAGGCGGTGCCCTATTTAAAGTGAATGTAGCTGTCTCTAGGCGTATCCCCAAAATGATAGCGATAAATCAGTAAGAGACATCATAGATCGCACCATATCCAATAGAGTGCGATTCGACGTTCGGACACACCGTTCTGCTGAGGTGTTCGAGCGCGTGAGTTGTGAAACGATTCCACATTTCCTTAAGTGTGTACCAAATTCATGACTTAAATATTCTCCTCCACGATTTGATCGCAAGAATTTTATCTTTCGGTCATGTTGATTCTCTACTTCATTCTGAAATTCCTTGAACTTTTCAAAGGTCTCAGACTTGTGTTTCATCAAGTAGACATACCCATATCTACTCAAGTCATCAGTGAGAGTGAGAACATAACGATATCCTTCGCGAGCCTCAACACTCATTGGACCGCACACATCGGTATGTATGATTTCCAATAAGTTGGTTGCTCGCTCCATTGTTCCGGAGAACGGAGTCTTGGTCATCTTGCCCATGAGGCATGGTTCGCATGTCTCAAATGATTCGTAATCGAGAGACTCTAAAAGTCCATCAGCATGGAGCTTCTTCATGCGCTTGACACCAATGTGACCAAGGCGGCAGTGCCACAAGTATGTGGGACTATCGTTATCAAATTTACATATTTTGGTATTCACACTATGAACATATGTAACATTACGTTCGAGATTCATTAAGAATAAACCATTGACCATCGGGGCATGACCATAAAACATTTCTCTCATATAAATAGAACAACCATTATTCTCGGATTTAAATGAGTAGCCATCTCGTATTAAACGAGATCCTGATACAATGTTCATGCTCAAACTTGGCACTAAATAACAATTATTGAGGTTTAAAACTAATCCCGTAGGTAAATGTAGAGGTAGTGTGCCGACGGCGATCACATCGACCTTGGAACCATTCCGACGCGCATCGTCACCTCGTCGCCCGCCGGCCTCCGTTTATTCCGCAGCTCCTGCTGTGAGTTACATATATGAGTAACGCACGGTATCAAATACCGGGAGTTACTATGAGTACTTGTAAGGTACACATCAATTACATGTATATCAAATATACCTTTAGTGTTGCGGCCTTCTTATCGCTAAGTATTTGGGGCAGTTCCGCTTCGATGACCCTTCCTTTGCAATAAAAGCACTCGAGTCTCGGGCTTGGGTCCATTCTTTGACTTCTTCACGGCAAGCTGGCTTGCAGGTGCGGCAACATCCTTGCCGTCCTTCTTGAAGTTCTTCTTTCCTTGCCCTTCTTGAACTTAGTGGTTTTAATGACCATCAACACTTGATGTTCTTTCTTGATTTCAACCTCTGCTGACTTCAGCATTTAAAATACTTCGGGAATGGTCTTCACCATCCCCTGCATATTGTAGTTCATCACAAAGCTCTTGTAGCTTGGTGGGAGCGACTAAAGGATTCTATCAATGACCGCCTCGTCCGGGAGGTTAATGTCCAATTGGGACAAGGTTGTGCAACCCGGACATTTTGAGTATGTGCTCACTAACAGAACTGTTTTCCTCCATCTTACAACCATAGAACTTGTCGGAGACTTCATATCTCGACCGGGCATGAGCTTGGAAAACCATTTTCAGCTCCTCGAACATCTCATATGCTCCGTGTTGTTCAAAACGCTTTTGGAGCCCTGGTTCTAAGCTGTAAAGCATGCTGCACTTTGAGCGAGGGAGTAATCATCGGCCGAGACTGCCAAGCATTCATAATGTCTTGGTTCTGCGGATGGGTGCATCACCTAGCGGTGCTTCTAGGACATATTGTTTCTTGGCTGCTATGAGGATGATCCTCGGGTTCGGACCCAGTCCGAATAGTTGCTGCCATCATCTTTCAACTTGGTTTTCTCTAGGAGCAGCGTTGAAGTTCATGGTGACATGGCGTTGGCCATTTGATCTACAAGACATTTTGCAAAGATTTTAGACTAATGTTCATAATAATTAAGTTCATCTAATCAAATTATTTAATGAACTCCCACTCAGATTTGACATCCCTCTGATCATCTAAGTGATACATGATCCGAGTCGACTAGGCCGTGTCCGATCATCACGTGAGACGGACTAGTCATCGTCGGTGAACATCTCCATGTTGATCGTATCTTCCATAAAACTCATGTTCGACCTTTCGGTCTCTTGTGTTCCGAGGCCATGTCTGTACATGCTAGGCTCGTCAAGTTAACCTAAGTGTATTGCATGTGAAAAACTGTCTTACACCCGTTGTATGTGAACGTAAGGATCTATCACACCCGATCATCACGTGGTGCTTCGAAACGACGAACTTTAGCAACTGTGCACAGTTAGGGAGAACACTTTCTTTAAATTGTTATGAGGGATCATCTTATTTACTACCGTCGTTGTAAGTAAACAAGATGCATAAACATAATAAACATCACATGCAATTATATATAGTAGTGACATGATATGGCCAATATCACATAGCTCCTTTGATCTCCATCTTCGGGGCTCCATGGTCATCCTGTCACTGGCATGACACCATGATCTCCATCATCATGATCTCCATCATCGTGTCTTCATGAAGTTGTCACGCCAACGACTACTTCTACTTCTATGGCTAACGCGTTTAGCAATAAAGTAAAGTAATTTACATGGCGTTCTTCAATGACACGCAGGTCATACAAAAAATAAAGACAACTCCTATGGCTCCTGCCGGTTGTCATACTCATCGACATGCAAGTCGTGATTCCTATTAAAAGAACATGATCTCATACATCACATATATCATTCATCATTCATCACAACTTTGGCCATATCATATCACAAAACACTTGCTGCAAAAACAAGTTAGGCGTCCTCTAATTGTTGTTGCAAGTTTTACGATGGCTGCAATAGGGTTCTAGCAAGAACGTTTTCTTACCTACGTGAAAGCCACAACATGATTTGTCAACTTCTATTTACCCTTCATAAGGACCCTTTTCATCGAATCCGCTCCAATTAAAGTGGGAGAGACAGACACCCGCTAGCCACCTTATGCAACTAGTGCATGTCAGTCGGTGGAACCAGTCTCACGTAAGCGTACGTGTAAGGTCGGTCCGGGCTGCTTCATCCCACAATGCCACTGAAGCAAGATAAGACTAGTAGCGGCAAGAAAGTTGACAACATCTACGCTCACAACAAATTGTGTTCTACTCGTGCAATAGAGAACTACGCATAGACCTAGCTCATGATGCCACTGTTGGGGAACGTTGCAGAAAATAAAAAAATTTCCTACGGTTTCACCAAGATCCATCTATGAGTTCATCTAAGCAACGAGTCATGGGAGAGTGACTGCATCTACATACCACTTGTAGATCGCGTGCGGAAGCGTTCAATGGAACGGGGATGATGGAGTTGTACTCGCCGTGATTCAGATCACCGATGACCTAGTGTTGAACGGACAGCACCTCCGCGCTCAACACACGTACGGAGCGGATGGCGTCTCCTCCTTCTTGATCTAGCAAGGGGGAAGGAGAGGTTGATGATGATCCAGCAGCACGACGGAGTGGTGGTGGATGCAGCAGAACTCCGGCAGGGCTTCGCTAAGCAACTACGGGAGGAGGAGGAGGTGTAGCAGGGAGAGGGAGGTGCCATGCCTTCAGGGGTGCGGTTGCCCCTCCCTACCCTCCCCTTATATAGTGGCAAGAGAGAGGGGCGCAGCCTGCCCCTTCCTCCAAGGAAGGAGTGCGGCCAAGGGGGAGGAGTCCATCCTCCCCAAGGCACCTCGGAGGTGCCTTCCCCTCTTAGGACTCTCCCCTCTCCTTGTCTCCTTGGCGCATGGGCCTCTTGGGGCTCAAGGAAGAGGAGAACGGGGCGGCGCGCCGGTCCCGCTTCCGCCAGTGGTTCCTCCCCCCACGGAGGGCCATGTTGGGGATGACCCTTGCGAGTTCTTCGTCAGGCTGCGCCGGTCGCCTCCCGACTCCATTCGTGAGCGAGATGGAGCGGGATCCGCCGGAGTCACTACGGCTGCACATGAGGGGTTGTTGGATCAGCGGTACGCGAGTTCGCGTCGACTTTCCAGCCCCTCAGGTGATGTATTTTGGTCGAGGGTGGAAGACGTTTGCCCACATCCACCGCTTGACGGCGGGGCTCACTCTCCATTTCTAGCTGATGGAGGGCGGCCTCCTCTCCGTCAAGGTCTTCGGGTGCTTCGGGACTCGGGCAAGGTGCTGCGTGGAGAGTTCTTCTGATAGCGAAGGCTCCTCCTCGAGCGGGAGTGGCGAGGAGGACAGCGGCAGCGACGACGAGGGTAGCAGGCGGCAGGATGACGGGTCCGACTAGGTGTCGGGCGCCGCTCCGTGCGGCAACGGCGATCCCATCATCCGTGTCGCCGGCTTCCTGAACTTCTCGGGGTCGTCTCCTTGGGTGGCTGGCGATGGGAGGCTGCGGAAGAGGAAGAGGGCGGGCAGCAAGGCCTTCGACGCGTGCTGACGTCCGGCCGCCTCGTCTTCGAGCTCTGCTTCCGGCGCTGCCATCACCATCCAGCCTTCGGACGGGCACCGAGATGTTCTCTTGGTGCCTCCTGCCACCCATAGCTCGCCTAGGCGCTCCTTTTGCCCTTTTCGCCCCCTTTACCTGCCTCCTGAGGAGAGGGACAAGGAAGGGGTTACGGGTACCTTATCTTTTTTTTGTAAGCCTTTGGGCCTTAGCTGAATTTAAAACTTGTAATCCCATCATTCATGTTTTTCATTTCCTATGGACTGTACTTGAGTGGAATGTTTTTAATGAAAAAGGGATGCTTGCCGGGTCATTTGTTTGCGGGTAGAACCCACGACAAGGAGTAAATCCTTGATATCTTTAAGATAAACATTTCCTTGCCCGGCAAACTGCCCTACCGTCTTCCCACTTCGCTCGACCTTTCTCACGCCTTTGGTGGAGGCAGGGATGAGGTGGGTTCAGGCTCCTCGTTTCATCCTTTTGCTGCCGCGACTTCGACCAACCCTGGCCCTAGGAATGAGCCCTAAAGCTTAGAGTTTTAGGGGAGCACGGTAGCTTTGGGAAAAAATGAGGTTTCACATACCTCAGTCCATAGAGGAATGCATGATAAGGGATGAAGAACTCATCTGGAGCTGTAACCCCCGGCAATCTTGGTTTGCCGCGGGTGAATCTTTGTACTTGCAGCCCCCGGTAATACTGGCTTGCCGGGGTCTAGATGCCGGTCCATCCCTCTTTTCTTCTTCATCCTCAAGTGATCCGGCAAAGATATCTGTGACTCCTGCGAACCAAAGGAGACAAAAGAATGGCAAGGAGATGCACACTCGACCTCTAAGCTAGGGGTTAGTCACTGCTGAGCACTATCAACCCTTACCAAGGACGAGACTCGACCTAGAATGCATGTTATAACTTAGGGCGCCAGTGCTTCATTTATTTATGCTCAGGGTCTGCGCCTGGCTTTGTACAAAGGGTTACATGCATCATCGGCAATGCTTGCACAAAAAGTGGCTTGCCGGGGGGCCCGGCGAGCTGCGCCTTACGGGTAAAACTTGCGAAGATGCTCAATGTTCGGAGTTGCTCCTTTGGAGCGACATCTTCGGTCTCGGCGGACTGTGCGGGCCTGGTGACTCGTATACCCGATAAGGGCCTTCCCACTTTGGCATCAACTTGTTGGAATTCTTGGCGATTGAGCGCGCCCGAAGGACAAGGTCGCCTTCGTCAAGGCTTGGGCATGAACCTTGCGGCTATGGTAGCGGCGCAAGGCTTGCTTTGTAGCGTGCTGCTCTCACAGCCGCCAAGATGATCTTCCTCAAGGAGCACTGCGTCGTCTTGCCGCGATTGCTCTTGCTCGAGCTCTTCATAGCGAGCACTTCGAGGTGACCCGATATGAGTTCGATGGGAGAACTGCTTCTGCCCCGTATACCAGGGCAAAAGGTGTCTGGCCGGTGGCTCGATTTGGCGTCGTCCTGATCGACCAAAGAACCGTCATCAATCCAGCGCCTTCCACTCTTGTGCAGCCTGTCAAAAGTCTTGGTCCTTAATCCCTGCAGTACTTCAGCATTTGCCCTCTCAGCTTGACCATTGCTTCGCGGGTGAGCAACGGAAGCGAAACAGACTCTGCTGCCGAGGTCTTGGGTATATTGCATGAAGGTGCGAGTTGTGAACTATGTGCCGTTGTCGGTGATAACTCTGTTGGGTACGCTGAAACGGCACACCAGTCCCTTGAAGAACTTGACGGCTGACTGAGCTGTGACCTTCCTCACTGCCTCCACCTCCGGCCACTTTGTGAACTTACCGATGGCAACGTACAAGTACTCAAAGCCCCGGTAGCGCGGGGGAAAGGGCCCAGTATGTCGAGCCCCCAGACCGAGAAGGGCCAGGAGAGTTGAATGGTTTGGAAGGCTTGAGCTGGCTGATGAAGCTTCTTTGAATGGAACTGACACGCTTCACACCTGGTGACTAGTGTCGTCGCATCTTGGAGGGCGGTGGGGACAAAGAAGCCTTACCGAAATGCCTTGCCGGTAAGGGCCCTTGACCCAATGTGGGATCCACATACGCCTCCGTGTATCTCTGCCAACAGCCCCAGTCCTTCCTCCCGAGGAATAGACTTCAATTTCACACCGTTCGGCCTCTTTCTGTACAGAACGCCATCGACGAACAGGTACATGGTGGAGCGACGGGCTACTTTTTCCGCTTCTTCCTGCTCCTTAGGAAGTTCCCCTATTTGGAGGAATCGGACGGTAGGCTGAGCCCACGCCGGAGCCTGGGGCTCGACGGTGAGGACTAAAGGCATCTCCTCCGCAATAGGGGCGGCTGCCTCGACGGCAAGAGCTTGTCGCTCCGACGGAGCCAGTCGTCCCATGGCGGGCTCAGTATCCCTGGCAACATCCTTGTCGGCGGCTCCGGGGAGCTCGGCGGGAAAGTACTTGCCGGGCCCTGATTTCCTCCTCTTATTCTGCTCTGTTGATGGATCAACGGATGGCTGAGTTAGCTGAAGCACAAAGGTACCTGGTTCCACAGGTAGCTTGAGGGCAGCGCGTTTTGACAGGTAGTCGGCGATATCGTTCTCTTCTCGGGGAACGTGTTCAGCCTGTATCCCGTCGAAACGCTCTTCCAGCTTTCTCACTTCGTCGACGTAGGCCTTCATCAACGTGCTCTGGTAATCCTTGTTGACTTGCTTGACGACAAGTTGTGAGTCTCCCCTGACGATGAGTTTCCTGATTCCGAGGTCCGCCGCGATCCTAAGACCGGCAAGCAGCCCTTCGTACTCCGCCGTATTATTTGTTGACACCTCCCTGGGGAAGTGCATCTGGATCACGTACTTGAGGTGCTCTCCGGTCGCGCGACAAGCGATCGCCAGCCCGGCGCCTTGTTAGGAGAAAGCTCCATCAAAGTACATGATCCAATCTCAACTTGCCTCTTTGCCGGGGAGAGCAGTCTCTTGGGCTTCTTCGTCAGGTGTTGCGGTCCATTCTGCAAGGAACTCCGCTAGGGCTCGGCTCTGAATCGTCGAGGTACTTTCAAACTTGAGGCCAAAGCTGGACAGCTCCAGTGCCCATTCCACAATTCTTCCTGTTGCATCTGGATTGTGCAATATCCGTTCTTGAGAGGAAGCGGCGTGGCAACAGTGATTTCGCAGCGCACGGAAGTAGTGACGCAGCTTCCTTGAGGCCATAAGGAGGCCGAAGAGCAGTTTCTGCACGCCGGAGTAACTTGATCTAGCCCCCTGCAGGAGGGAACTGACAAAGTAGACCGGGTGCTACATCATTTTCTTCTTCGGCGGCACTCCAATTGGCGGTGTCGCCCCTGCATTGGTGTTGTCGGGCTCCGCCGCTGCCATCTCCTCGTCGTCAACCTCTCTCTGCGCCACCAGTGCGGTGCTGACCACTTGGTCCGTTGCCGCCAGGTATAGCAGCAACGGTTCTTGTGGCCTGGGCGCAACTAGTATCGGCGCAGAAGAGAGGTATTTCTTCAAACCTTGCAATGCTGCTTGGGCTTCTGGCGTCCACTCCATCGGGCCCGCCTTTTTCAGGATCCTGAAAAAGGGAAGGGCGCGCTCGGCAGACCTGGAAATGAACCTGCCCATGGCGGCGACGCAACCAGCAAGCCGATGCACATCCTTGATTCGCTTGGGTGCTTCAATCTGTTCTATAGCTTTGATTTTGTCCGGATTGGCTTCTATCCCATGCTGTGATACTAAGAACCCGAGAAGCTTGCCGGACGGGACGCCAAAGACACACTTCTCAGGGTTCAGCTTGAAATTGATCTTGCGCAGGTTTGCAAATGTTTCTTGCAAATCCGGTATGAGGGTTGCCCTATCCTTGGTTTTGACCACTATGTCATCCATATAAGCTTCCATATTTGTATGGAGCTAGGGTTCAAAACCAATCTGGACCGCCCTTGCAAACGTCGAACCAGCACTCTTCAACCCGAAAGGCATCCGCATGAAACAATATGTACCACATGGGGTGATGAATGCTGTCTTCTCTTCGTCTTCTCTTGTCATGAAGATCTGGTGGTAGCCGGAGTAGGCGTCGAGGAATGACAACAGATCACACCCAGCCGTGGAGTCAACAATCTGGTCGATGCGCGGCAACGGGAAGGGGTCTTTAGGGCAAGCCTTATTGATGTCTTTGTAATCAATACACAGTCTCCACTTCCCATTTGCCTTGCGCACCACGATCGGATTAATAACCACGTTGGATGGAGCACTCCTCTTACCAAACCCGCTGCTTCCAGTTTCCGGATCTCTTCTGTGATGAATTCTTGTCGTTCCAAAGCTTGCTTTCTGACCTTCTGCTTGACGGGCCGCGCATGAGGGCAGACAGCAAGGTGGTGCTCAATCACCTCCCTGGGAACACTGGGGATGTCGGAAGCTTGCCATGCAAACACATCGACATTCGCCCGCAGGAAGGTGACGAGCGCGTCTTCCTATGTGTCGTCGAGGGTGGAACTTATGGTAAAAGCTCCTCCCGTGCCGTCCTCATTGACAGAAACCTTCTTGGTCCCCGGCGGTATGGCCCTGGGCTTCTTGTTTCCGCCGATGGAGCTCTTTGGCACGTCCTCGACGGCAGCGCTACACTCCGAAGAGGTGCGCTTGCCGGAGTGGGTGTCCGAGGCCTCGCCGGTCTTCTTCTTCTTCTTCGCTCTTGGAATCACAACGGCAGGAGCAAGCGCCCTAGCGGCGGCAGCTGCTGCAACTGCTTGCTGGTATAATTGGTCAACGCAAATCAACGCATCTTTCTTGTCGGAGGGGATGGTGATGATCGTCACAGGCCCCGGCATCTTCAGGGTGTTGTAGGCGTAGTGTGACGCCGCCATGAACTTGGCCAGCGCTGGGCGGCCAAGGATCCCGTTGTAGAGCAAGGGGATCTTGGCAACATCGAACACAGCCCACTCCGTCCTGAAGTTCAGGTTGCTTCCAGAAGTCACGGGCAGCGTGACCTTTCCCTTGGGTTGGCTTCTTCCCGGGTTGACCCCCTGAAATGTGCCCATCTCTTCGAGGTCTCCATCGGGAATCTGCAGTTTCTTGATCACGGCAGGTGAGATCAAGTTCAGACCGGCCCCGCCATCGACTAACATCTTTGTTACCTTGAGGTTGCGTATTGTTGGTGAAACCAACAATGGCAAGCAGCCAACCGCAGTGGTGCGATCAGGGTGGTCCTCAGTGTCAAAGATGATAGGTGTGATGGACCACTTCAGCAGCCTTTGGGCATCAAACGAAGGCTCTGCTGCTGTGATCTCTCGCGCCCACTGTTTAAGCCGGCGGTGAGAAGAATGCAGCGAGGCGCCGCCGTCGACGCACATGGCCTCTGTAGCTTTCTGAAACTATTGGTCACCGGATTCGTCGTCCTCTTCGTGATCGTCGTCTTCTGGCTTTCTGTCACGGCCCCGGGTGGGCCTCTCCTGTTTCTTGTCCTTGCTGCGACGGCCCGCCTAGCCGTCACGCTTCTTGCCGGACCCCTCAGCACCGTCTTGGCCCTTCTCCTTGTCTCGCCTCTCATACTCAGCCCTCTGCTTTTCAGCGAGGAGCTCAACCTATCGGCAGTCCTGGAGAGCATGGCCTTTGGTGCGATGGATCTTGCAGTATCGCTTGTCGGAGTTTCCTGGCTTCTCGGCAGCCGCCAAGGACCGGCAGGCGACGCATCCGGCAACCTCCTTGCCGGGGTCGTCTTCCTTGGTTTTCTTGGTGGAGCCGGCGTCATCAGATCCCTCGACGGCAAGTACGGCTTTTCCTTTGCGCTTCCTGTTGCGGCGCCGGCCTTTCTTCGCCGGGGCGGCAATATCCTCATCTGAGGAGTCGGTTTCCACGCCGGTGTCTTCGCCGGGGTACTTCCTTCCCTCCTCAGCCCGGGCACATTTGTCAGCAAGAACATAGAGTTCTGCTACATCTCTCACCTTGTTCATTGCCAGCTCTTCGCGCATCTTGCGGTTACGCACGTTCTGATGGAACGCTACGGCGATGATGGCGGCGGGTGAACATCAGGGATATTGTACTGTACCCGGCTGAACCTCTGAATATACTTGCGGAGACTCTCGCCTCCCTTCTGGGGAATGACGTGCAGGTCACTCGCTTGGCCATGGGCTTGGTGGCCTCCAGTAAAGGCGCCCACGAACTCATGGCACAAATCCGACCAGGAGGAAATAGAGTCTACCGGCAAGTGCATCAACCACGACATGTGTCACATCCCAGATAGACCATGCATTAGGGTGTGCATCATGTTTAAATTTCATCTGAATTTGAAATGGGGAAGGCAGGAAACCCCAGAACACCCCCCCCCTTAAAATAACTAGGGTTTACTAAAATTTATTTCAATGAATCCGAAATGCCCTTCAAAATGCTCATCCTCTTTGTTTGGGTTCAGGATCCATGTCAAAGAAGGTGGAACATTTTCTAGGTCACCTAAGGGTTCTAGATTTAAATCACAAGTTTTTGAAATGGGCATTTTAAATTATGGAAAATATTTTAAGTGTTCAAAAATTGTCAAACTAAAATGTTTCATGTTGGGAATATTCCAACAAGTGACCAGGAGCATTTTGGTAATTTTTGAAATAGTTTTGGTATTTTAAAAAACCTAAACAGAATTGCAGAAATAGAAAAGACTAAAAAAAAGAGAAAGTCTTACCTGTCGCCAGCGACCGGCCCACCTGCCCAGCCCAGCCCAAAGAGTCAGCCAATGGCTGCTTGGCTCGGCTTGACGAGCAGGCTGTGCCGGCCGGCGAGCCTTGAGCGCGCCACGCAGCTGGCCGCCACCTGCCTCATCCCTCGCCGCCTCGCCGCTGGGCGACCCACGCGTCGTCACCCGACCCCCGGACACCTCACTTCCCCCCTCCTCTCTCTCGCTCGCCCCGACCTGGCCGACGCCATCGCCGACACGCCACCGTCGGCGCCGTGCTCCCCGCGATCATACTCCTCCCGCCATGTCCGCAGCTCCGCCAAGACCGTTACCCCTAGCCAGCTAGTTCCCCTCGCTCCAAAACACCCCGAGGCCACTACCCCGACCTCGCCCGAGCTCAAGGCCGCCGGAGATCCCCATCGTCGCCGCCGCCGCATCAGTCCGCCCCCGACCCCGACGAGGCTCCCCACAGGTTCACCGTGAGCCTAGCTACCCCTCCATCCTCTCCGTTCTCTTCTTCTTGCACCACAGCGAGCACTCGATGATCGCCTGAACCCACCGCCGCGGGACTCGTCGCCGACGAGCCTCCGGTCACCTAATGGCCACGCCACTATGCCCATCGCACTCACCACGCCCCACGGCCTAACTGCACTCCCGCGCCTCGCCGGCCCTCTAACCCCAAACCCGTCGGTGGCGAGCCCTAGTCGCCGCCCGACTCGTCGCCGGCGCCCACTCCGCCATCCCACCCAACCGACTCCACCACTAACGCGGCTCACCTCCGGCATCACGTGGGTGCTCCCAGCGCTCCATTTGGAGCCCGAAAGTGCAAAAGCACTTGCTCCGCGCGTCTGGCCTCGCCGGCTAGACGCCGGTGAGTTGACCCGTCCAGGGCCTGTTGACCCTCCGGGTCGATGGCAGTGGACCCCTCCGTTAAACTAATTAGGATTAGTTTTAATTAAAACTAATTAGTTAAACTAATCGACATGCGGGTCCCACTGGTCAGTTTGACCTGACGACCCGTTGACCCCTGACGTCATCTTGACCTCATCTTGACGCATTAATTCAAATTCTGGAATTATTTTATATAATAAAATCCAGAATATAATTCAAATTTCAAATGCTTATAACTTTTATTCTATAACTCCAAATGCAAAGATTTATATATGAAAATTTATCAGAAAAATACACTCTATCCATTGGTACAGGTTTCATGCATGTTAAAACAAGTTAACTATGCTGAATAACCAGATTAAGATTTTGCACCATTAGGACTAACTCACATGATCTATCATTTGAACCTTTGGTTCAAATGAGATCATCCTATCCCTTCAACTTGCATTAGGCCAACACACATTCATCTTGCCATGTCATAGCATGCATCATATTGTTGCATATTGGTTGTATGTTTATTTTGGTGTGTTTTCATGATAGGTTCTGCCCCAAGATAACCTCGATTACCCACCAAGGGCAGTTCTCTACCCAGTTCCCATCGGGCAAGCAATTCATTGATCATTCCGATACAAACCCATGTTCTCGCTTCGCTCTCATTTTACTGCATTAAGACAACGCGATTCAACTGTTGTGTGCTGCGGTAGTTGAACCCACTTCCTTTGCATGACTGTCATTGCCACAAGAACTAGATGAAACCCACTAGTATGTGTAGGAGTTGATTGAGCCATGTTTGTGATTCCTACCATGCTATGCTTGCTATGCTTAGAGTTGTGTCGTCGGCTCATCGGGATGATGAACTGGAGTGAAAGGTTGTGTTGGTTCGAGAGTGTAAGTGTTGAACACGATTTGGTAAAGGTATCGATGAGAGGCCATGTAGGAGTACATGGTGGGTTGTTTCATTGAGGCCGAACTTAAGAACTGAGATCTGTGTTTGTGATCCATGAACTAGCTACTACCACGCATTGGGCCCGAAACCAATGGACCCTCTCGCTTCTTAACCACCCCTGTTCATAGTCCGGGAGTTGCAAGTAGTTTCTGGTGTTTGTAGCATGCTGGGGGCCGCACGCAACGCTGACCTTAGGGGTGGGTTGTGTTGCGGTAGGCACCGTGGCCCGGTGTACCGAGTGCCCGTTTGGTATCTCGGGACCCCGCACACATCGTTCGGGCTGTATGGGAAACCTCGGCGGACTCCTGCGGATGGAACCGAATAGGCGATAACCTGGACTAGGGACTTGAGTGTTTAGGTAGGCTGTGGCCGACACCCACGTTGGGCTTCCGCTTGAAGGTTGCAGTACATGTCGTGTAAACGACGATAAGTGGTGAGCGTGTGTGAAGAAGTATACCCTGCAGGTTAAATATGATCTATTCAATAGCCGTGTCCACGGAGAAGGACTTCTGGGTTACCTATATCAGTTCATAGACAAGTAAATGGATACTACTAAAAGCCTCAAGATAAGTGTGAGTATCGTGGATGGCCCTCTCGGGGATGACGAGAGAGGATCCACGGTGGAGTATTGTGATGGTGAATAGTGGACTCGTGTACGACAAAATGCTTTACAAAGTGTGTCACGTTGGATAGCTTAGCCAAGAGTCAAAGCTGGCTTGCTGCAATTAACTCCACTTCCTTCCTTGAGAATGTGCATGTATGATAGGATTCTGTGGTAAGACTTGCTGAGTACTTTTGTACTCATGTTTGCTAATCAATATTTTTGGAGGACTATACTACCCCCCGACGGATTCTATGTAGATGTTGACTTGACGAGTAAGCTAGCCACCGGTGGCGATCTAAGACTTGTGAAGGGCCATTGTAGATAGAAAGGCTCCAACAAGCTTTCTTTCTTTCTAGAGTCGTACTCGGACTACTTTGCTTCCGCATGTGCTTGTATGATTGTATGACTTGAGTGTTGGGTCATGTGACCCCTACCTGTATGACTATGTTATGTATGGCTCCTCGGGCCTCTTAAATAAAGTACTTGAGTTGTAGAGTTTTGTTGTGATGCCTTGTTGTATTTACTCATATCGGGCATATTATGTGTATGATTGAAATGCTTGGTATGAGTGGGATCCGACAATCTAGTTGTTTATCCTTGGCAGCCTCTCATATGGGGAAATGTAGTCTCGTGCTTCGAGCGATAGTAGTCCGCTACAGCCCGGTTCACGGAGTCCTGCTAGCCCAAAGACTACTGCTTGGACACTTGACTGGCGGCATGTGATTCATTTCGTTCCTGTACATCCCTTCGGGAAATGTCACGCGGTGATACTTGAGTCCTGCCTAGCCTGCTACAGCCGGGATACGGAGTCCTGTTAGCCAGTGCTACAGCCCAAGTTCATACGTTGATGACCGACATGCTCGAAGTGTTTCATGTATGCTGTCCCCATAGGTTAGTGCCGCTTTGGGTTCACGACTAGCCATGTCGGCCGGGTTCTTTGTCATGTGGATGCTAGCGACACTATCATATCGTGAGCCAAAAGACGCAAACGGTCCGGGCCATGGTAAGGCGACACCGTGGGGATACCGTGCGTGAGGCCGCAAAGTGATATGAGGTGTTACCAGCTAGGTCGATGTGACTTGGAATCGGGTCTGACAGCGTTGGCATCGAGCAGGGCTGCTGTGAGGTCCGCTAAGCCAAACTGGTCAAGTTGAGTCTAGAAATGCTTTAGTTATATGTAGGGGAATTGATTGTGGGAGGAACGTAAGGCTCTTTTACTCCTTTACCTTATGCCCTCGATCTGAGTCATCCTCTTCTCATTCAACGTGGGTTTAGGACTAGGCTCTCTTTCTCTATCGGGTTCACGTGTTACTATCCGTAGTACCTTGTAGGATTGTTGGTTACATCCTCGATTCGGTGTTACTAAATTTTAGTATGCTATTACTTGAACCGTAACCTTGATATGATGTTGTTGAGTGGTTTTGCAAATCTGATTTTGAATGTCTCAAATTTGATTTGAGCATTTACTGAATGTTATGCTGCCCGATTTTCCTAGAATTCTAATGCCTTTGCATTATGGCTGTGCTTTCAGATGGCCACCGTTCCCGAACCAAGTGGTTACGCCTCGACTCGCTGCATTGATGTGTGCGGTCACACGGCCATGTTGGTTAGGGTGATGATTGAGGCTGGTTATCGATGGTATCCTGAATATACCGTCGAGGAGCAGTTCAGGATTTCAATCAAAGCCAATATCTATGCACGGTCGGTTTATCCATCCTATCCCGGAGCTCTTGAGCCACTTCACTTTGTTCCTATGGGCTCGGAATCACTATTGGAATGTCTGCACAAGATGCAGCCTATTCCATGATGACTATTATTCGAGCCAGACTGCTTTCTTGAGCAACACCGACTTCCGCTATATGCCAGCATCTCTTCCTGGGGCGCATGGCTACCTTCAGGGCTTTTACAGTGATGCATCCCATGAGGACTCACTCCTTCGCACTACTACCGAGTTGCTGGAGGACAAGGACCGTGAGAACCGGGCCTTGCGTATGGAGCTGTATAATGCCCGTTCTGACCACTGGGCTACCCTGACTAGGTTTGCACCTGCCGTGCAAGCCGGATGTATGGACATGAGAGATTTGTACCCTGTGCGGGCGAGTTTGCGGACTTCATGGAGTGGCGTGAGGTTGGAGGCATCACCCTCCTCGTGGGCCTCTTACGCCACCGTTTGTTGGTCCACGGCCACATCCGAGTCCTTATGGTCCACAGGCCCCACAGATTGTCTGCATTTCCGGACGATCATGTTCCACTTCAGTCCTGGGTGGTGACTTCTATGAGGACTACTATGGAGCTGCACGAGATAGTAGTAGTATTCCTAGTATGGTAATGGTTGTGTTTCCACCGTCCTGCGTGACTCGTGGAATACGACTTAGTGTGTATCATTCCGGAAGTGTAGAAAAATAATGTATAGGAGTTGGAATGCTTCCGATGAGATGTAACGCCTTTCCTTATAGTTGTACTCCGTCAGGCTTGTACTAAACTATGAATGGTGTGTATGACCGTTGGTATATATATATATGGCAGTTTATATTACCATGTCATACGGATGAACATCTTTGCATTCCATACTGTCCATTACCTTCCGCACTTCCTTGTTAAATTCTGCCATCCTGGTTTAAACCTTTGTTTTGTCTCCCAGGATGGTCAACACTCGAAATTCTCCTGCTGTTCCAGAGCAGGGAGAGGCCAGTGCAGCCAGAAATGTGAATCTGCCGCAACCGCCATCTTTGGCTGAGGTGATGCTGGAAGCAGAACGCAATAAGCAACCAACCGCTTATTGGAGCGGATTGAACAAAACACAGCACGCCAGCCAAGAAACGATGGGGTTTCACTCAATGACTTCGTCAAGCTATATCCTCCAAAATTCAAATGCTCCGTCGAGCCACTCGACGCCGATGATTGGCTCCGCAGTATCCACCACAAGCTGCGTTCCGCCAATGTGGCTGAGGCTGACAAAGTTATCTTTGCCGCCTATCATCCGGAAGGCCCCCGCTCACTCGTGGGAAAACTATGAGGCTATCGTCCGGCTGGACAAGTTACAACTTGGGATGAATTCATGCCGCCTTCGCGAGCACCATATTCGAAGGACTTATGGACCGCAAACGTGAGGAATTCTGCAGTTTCACCCAAGGCGGTGACGGTGGATGCCTACACCGCCGTGAATTCGGGAGGTTAGCACGTTATGCTCCCAAGAAGTTTCTACCGATGCTAAGAAGCGGCGAGGTTCCGTAAGGACTTAGCCACTGAGCTACGCCGAGATCTCCGTCTGCATGAATGTACCTCTTTCTGAAGCTAGTCAATAAGGCTATCACGCCGAGGCTAGGCAGACGATTTGAGGCTTCACGCAAGCACATCCGTGATTACGGATCATCATCGGCTCTGGTTCCCGAAGCGCGGGTTTGGGTCCCAAATCGGCTCTACCACCCAGTACACCCCGAGGCCATCCTTGAGGCGCCGCCCCAACCAGCCGTATTTTCCACCCAAGACATATGGAGGTCCAATCGCTAATGTGGCCCCACGGCCAAATGTGATCACTTGCTTCAAATGTGGAGAGACGGGCCACTATATTCGAGAGTGTCCCAGAACAACCCCAATCAAGCCGGAAAGTCTGCTGGCGCGCAAGCCAGCAGGAAAGGTTCCCTATGCCAAGCCGGTTGCCACCGCTCGTGGCCATGTCAACTATGTCTCTGCCAAGAAACCTATGAGGATCCCAACGTCGTCCTCGATGCGCTTCTTGTTAATTGCCATCCGCAATCGTTCTTTGATCTTGGAGCATCTCATTCATTTATTTACGAGAGCTATGCTCGATTGCACAACACCACATTCTCGTGACATGCCTACCTCCATGGAAATTCAAACTCCTGGTTCTAGATGGCAAACCTCTAGAATAAGTCATGGGAATGAAATTCTTGTCGACAGATTAGTCTTTCTTGCATCTCTAATAGCTCTTAAGTCCTCGGACATAAACATCATCTTGGGTATGGACTGGATGTCAGCCCATTATGCCAAGATTGATTGCTCTACTAGAACCGTTCAACTCACCCATCCTTCGGTAAAACAAAGGATGTTTTAACCCGAGTGTCTAAGCGTCGACTTTACTCTTTAAATGCCAACCCTCTTCCGGATCTCAAGATATTCCGGTAGTCCGTGATTTCCGGATGTCTTTCGGAAGAACTGCCAGTGTTCCACCCGACAGGGATGTCGAGTTCGTGATAGATCTTATTCCGGAACCGTCCCAATCTCTAGAAGACCTTATAAGATGGCACCCTAGAACTAGCTGAACTTAAGAAACAACTCGATGAGTCCTTGCAAAGGGTTTCATCCGTCCTAGTTCATCTCCATGGGCTTGCCCGTCCTCTTCGTCAAGAAGAAGGATGGTACGGATCGGATGGTTGTAGATTACCGACCATCAATTTGGTCACTATCAAGAACAAGTATCCGCTCCCGGGATCAACGACTGTATGATCAGCTCGCTGGATCCTCGATCTTTTCAAGATGGATTTGAGGTTGGGCTACCATCAAATCAAAATCAAGAACGGGACATACCCAAACGGCCTTTGTCACTCGTTATGGCCAATCTGAGTACACCGTCATGTCCTTCGGATTAACCAATGCTCCAGCCACTTTCTCTCGGTTAATGAACTCAATCTTCATGGAGTATTTGGATAAATTAGTCGTGGTATACCTCGATGATATACTCATCTACTCCAAGAATGAGGAAGAACATGCCAACATCTAAGGCTAGTATTGATGAAACTTCGAGAGCACCGCCTTTATGCCAAATTCTCTAAGTGTGAATTCTGGTTACCGTAAGTGACCTATCTAGGACATGTAATCTCTGGTAAGGGTATTGCTGTCAATCCCGAAGCGAGTTCAAGCCGTCCTGATTGGACTCCACCTGAATCGGTCAAGCAAGTTCGAGTTTCCTCGGTTTAGCGAGCTATTGCCGCCGCACGAGAATTTCTAAAGTTGCTAAACCTCTAACCGAACTCCTCAAGAAAGATAAGAAGTTCGAATGGGCGCCACAAAGGCGAGATCAGCTTTCAGAACTGAAAAGACGCTCGACATCTGCTCCGTATTTGTTCCACCAGATTTCTCTAAGGACTTTATTATCTATTGCGGCGCCTCGCGACAAGGACTAGGTTGCATACTCATGCAAGATCGTCATGTGATTGCCTCGCATCTCGACAGCCATTCGTCCACATGAGGATAACTATCCCACACACCATCTAGAGCTTGCAGCGATGGTTCATGCACTCAAAACCTGGCGACATTACCTTTTAGGTAATCGTTATGAAATCTACACCGATCACCAAAGTCTGAAATATATCTTCACCCAACCGGTTTGAATCTCGAGGCAAAGGCGTTGGGTCGAGTTGATTACAGATTTCGACTTAGGAATATCCTACACCCCAGGCAAGGCCAATGTCATGGCTGACGCACTAAGTCGCAAATCTTATTGTAACAATTTGATGTTACAACAAAGTCAACCAATTCTCCACGAGGAATTTCGTAAGCTTAATCTTCACATTGTTCCTCGAGGATTCCTTTCCACCATGGTGGCGAAACCTACCCTTACGGATCAGATCATCAAAGCACAGAAGGTAGATCCGGGAATCTCCCGTATCAGGAGAAACATCAAGAAAGGAGTCGCAGATTGTTTCTCCATTGATGAACAAGGTGTCGTATTCTTTGGAGACCGTCTAGTGGTCCCCAAGGTGCGCAACCTTGAGGCGATTGATCCTTAAGGAAGCTCATGACTCTCCTCTCACCATTCATCCCGGTAGTACTAAAATGTATCAAGATCTCGCCAGAGGTTTTGGTGGACTAGGATGAAGAGAAAATCGCTCAATACATTGCTAATCGCGGCGTTTGTCGTCGAGTTAAGCGAGCATCAACGGCCTGCTGGTACCCTTCAACCTTTGGAAATTCCTGAATGGAAATGGGATAAAATCGGTATGGATTTCATTACCGGGTTTCCCAGGACCAAGAGAGGAATAACGCTATCTTCGCTGTTGTTGATCGTCTTTCCAAAGTAGCCCACTTCCTACCTGTTCGTGAGAGTATAACCGCTAGCCAGCTAGCTGATTTGTACATCTCCTAATAGTGTCTCTTCATGGTGTTCCATCGAGATTAACTCCGACCGTGGAGTCTCTTCACCTCTCGATTTTGGGAAAGTTTCCAAAACGCTATGGGAACTCGTCTCTCCTTTAGCACCGCTTTCCATCCCCAATCAAGTGGTCAAGTAGAACGAGTCAATCAAATCTTAGAGGATATGCTTCGAGCTTCTGTCATCTCTTTCGGCATGAATTGGGAGAAATGCCTTCCATTCGCCGAGTTCGCTTATAACAATAGTTATCAAGCCAGATGCTGGCAAAGCCCTTCGAAGTTCTTTATGGACGAAAATGTCGAACGCCTCTTAATCGGTCGAAACCGGGAGAGACAACTCTTTGGCCCGGATATGATTCAGGAAGCAGAGGAGCAGGTTCGCGTTGTTCGTGAGAAATTAAAAACAGCCCAATCTCGTCAGAAGAGCCAATATGACCGCAAGCATAAGCCTATGGCTTATGAAATTGGCGAGAAGGCTTACCTTCGGGTTACTCCTTTAAAGGGAACCCATCGATTCGGTATCAAGGGCAAGTTAGCTCCTCGTTACATTGGACCCTTTCGCATTCTTGCCAAACGAGGGGAAGTTGCCTACCAATTGGAACTACCTCCGCATCTTTCCAAGGTCCATGATGTCTTCCACGTTTCCCAACTCAGGCGTTGCTTCTCGGATCCTATCCGTGGAGTGGACCACGAAACGCTTGATCTCCAAGATAACCTCACCTATCGAGTTTCTAAAGGTTCAATGGTCAAACCATTCCGAGCAAGAAGCAACTTGGGAAAGGGAGGATCGTCTTCGACTTGAGTACCCCACCTTTTACAAGAATAGATCCTAAATCTCGGACGAGATTCTTTTGAGTGGGGTGAGTTGTCACATCCCGTATAGACCATGCATTAGGGTGTGCATCATGTTTAAATTTCATCTGAATTTGAAATGGGGAAGGCAGAAACCCCGAACACCCCCCTTAAAATAACTAGGGTTTACTAAAATTTATTTCAATGAATCTGAATGCCCTTCAAAATGCTCATCCTCTTTGTTTGGGTTCAGGATCCATGTCAAAGAAGGTGGAACATTTTCTAGGTCACCTAAGGGTTCTAGATTTAAATCACAAGTTTTTGAAATGGGCATTTTAAATTATGGAAAATATTTTAAGTGTTCAAAATTGTCAAACTAAAATGTTTCATGTTGGGAATATTCCAACAAGTGACCAGGAGCATTTTGGTAATTTTGAAATAGTTTTGGTATTTTAAAAACCCTAAACAGAATTGCAGAAATAGAAAAGACTAAAAAAGAGAAAGTCTTACATCGCCATGACGGCCCACCTGCTGCCCAGCCCAAAGAGCATGCCAACAGCTGCTTGGCTCGGCCAGCAGCAGGCAGTGGTCGGCCCGGCGAGCGCAGGCGCGCCACGCAGCTGGCCGCCGCCTGCCTCATCCCCTCGCCGCCTCGCCGCTGGGCGACCCACGCCGTCACCCGACCCCCCTGACACCTCACTTCCCCCCTGCCTCTCTCTCGCTCGCCCCGACCTGGCCGACGCCATCGCCGACACGCCACCGTCGACGCCGTGCTCCCGCCGATCATACTCCTCCCGCCATGTCCTGCAGCTCCGCGCACCCGTTACCCCTAGCCAGCTAGTTCCCTCGCTCCAAAACACCCCGAGGCCACTACCCGACCTCGCCCGAGCTCAAGGCACGGAGATCCCCATCGTCGCCGCCGCAGCATCAGTCCGCCCCGACCCGACGAGGCTCCCCACAGGTTCACCGTGAGCCTAGCTACCCTCCATCCTCTCCGTTCTCTTCTTCTTGCACCACAACGAGCACTCGATGATCGCTGAACCCCACTGCTGGGACTCGTCGCCGACGAGCCTCCGGTCACCTAATGGCCACGCCACTATGCCCATCGCACTCACCACGCCCCACAGGCCTAACCGTGCACTCCCGCGCCTCGCCGGGCCCTCTAACCCCAAACCCGTCAGTGGCCGAGCCCTAGTCGCCGCCCGACTCGTCGCCGGGCGCCCACTCCGCCATCCCACCCAACCGACTCCACCACTAACCGCGGCTCACCTCCGGCATCACGTAGGTGCTCCCAGCGCCCATTTGGAGCCGGAAAGTGCAAAGCACTTGCTCCGCCGCGTCTGGCCTCGCCCAAGCTAGACGCCGGTGAGTTGACCCCGTCCGTGGGCCCTGTTGACCCTCTGGGTCGATGACAGGTGGACCCCCTCCGGTTAAACTAATTAGGATTAGTTTTAATTAAAACTAATTAGTTAAACTAATCTGACATGCGGGTCCCACTGGTCAGTTTGACCTGGACGACCCGTTGACCCCTGACGTCATCTGACCTCATCTTGACAAGCATTAATTCAAATTCTGGAATTATTTTATATAATAAAATCCAGAATATAATTCAAATTTCAAATGCTTATAACTTTTATTCTATAACTCCAAATGCAAAGATTTATATATGAAAATTTATCAGAAAAATACACTCTATCCATTGGTACAGGTTTCATGCATGTTAAAACAAGTTAACTATGCTGAATAACCAGATTAAGATTTTGCACCATTAGGACTAACTCACATGATCTATCATTTGAACCTTTGGTTCAAATGAGATCATCCTATCCTTCAACTTGCATTAGGCCAACACACATTCATCTTGCCATGTCATAGCATGCATCATATTGTTGCATATTGGTTGTATGTTTATTTTGGTGTGTTTTCATGATAGGTTCTGCCCCAAGATAACCTCGATTACCCACCAAGGGCAGTTCTCTACCCAGTTCCATCAGCAAGCAATTCATTGATCATTCCGATACAAACCCATGTTCTCGCTTCGCTCTCATTTCTGCATTAAGACAACGCGATTCAACTGTTGTGTGCTGCGGTAGTTGAACCCACTTCCTTTGCATGACTGTCATTGCCACGAGAACTAGATGAAACCCACTAGTATGTGTAGGAGTTGATTGAGCCATGTTTGTGATTCCTACCATGCTATGCTTGCTATGCTTAGAGTTGTGTCGTGTCGGCTCATCGGGATGATGAACTGGAGTGAAAGGTTGTGTTGGTTCGAGAGTGTAAGTGTTGAACACGATTTGGTAAAGGTATCGATGAGAGGCCATGTAGGAGTACATGGTGGGTTGTTTCATTGAGGCCGAACTTAAGAACTGAGATCTGTGTTTGTGATCCATGAACTAGCTACTACCACGCATTGGGCCCAAACCAATGGACCCTCTCGGCTTCTTAACCACCCCTGTTCATAGTCCGGGAGTTGCAAGTAGTTTCGTGTTTGTAGCATCTCAGGGGCACGCATACGCTGACCTTAGGGGTGGGTTGTGTTGCGGTAGGCACCGTGGTCTGATGTACCGAGTGCCCGTTTGGTATCTCGGGAACCCTGCACACATCGTTCGGGGCTGTATGGGAAACCTCGGCGGACTCCTGCGGATGGAACCGAATAGGCGATAACCTGGACTAGGGACTTGAGTGTTTAGGTAGGCTGTGGCCGACACCCACGTTGGGCTTCCGCTTGAAGGTTGCCGAGTACATGTCGTAAACGATTTATAAGTGGTGAGCGTGTGTGAAGAAGTATACCCTGCAGGTTAAATATGATCTATTGAATAGCCGTGTCCACGGAGAAGGACTTCGGGTTACCTATATCAGTTCATAGACAAGTAAATGGATACTACTAAAAGCCTCAAGATAAGTGTGAGTATCGTGGATGGCCCTCTCGGGGATGACGAGAGAGGATCCACGGTGGAGTATTGTGATGGTGAATAGTGGACTCGTATGCGACAAAATGCTTTACAAAGTGTGTCACGTTGGATAGCTTAGCCAAGAGTCAAAGCTGGCTTGCTGCAATTAACTCCACTTCCTTCCTTGAGAATGTGCATGTATGATAGGATTCGTGGTAAGACTTGCTGAGTACTTTTGTACTCATGTTTGCTTAATCAATATTTTTGAGGACTATACTACCCCCGACGGATTCTATGTAGATGTTGACTTGACGAGTAAGCTAGCCACCGGTGGCGATCTAAGACTTGTGAAGGGCCATTGTAGATAGAAAGGCTCCAACAAGCTTTCTTTCTTTCTAGAGTCCATACTGCACTACTTTGCTTCCGCATGTGCTTGTATGATTGTATGACTTGAGTGTTGGGTCATGTGACCCCTACCTGTATGACTATGTTATGTATGGCTCCTCGGGCCTCTTAAATAAAGTACTTGAGTTGTAGAGTTTTGTTGTGATGCCTTGTTGTATTTACTCATATCGGGCATATTATGTGTATGATTGAAATGCTTGGTATGAGTGGGATCCGACAATCTAGTTGTTTATCCTTGGCAGCCTCTCATATGGGGAAATGTAGTCTCGTGCTTCCGAGCGATAGTAGTCCGCTACTGCCCGGTTCACGGAGTCCTGCTAGCCCAAAGACTACTGCTTGGACACTTGACTGGCGGCATGTGATTCATTTCGTTCCTATGTCTGTCCTTCGGGAAATGTCACGCGGTGATACTTGAGTCCTGCCTAGCTGCTACAGCCGGGATACCGGAGTCCTCATAGCCCAGTGCTACAGCCCAAGTTCATACGCTGATGACCGACATGCTCAAGTGTTTCATGTATGCCTGTCCCCATAGGTTAGTGCCGCTTTGGGTTCACGACTAGCCATGTCGGCCCGGGTTCTTTGTTATGTGGATGCTAGCGACACTGTCATATACGTGAGCCAAAAGACGCAAACGGTCCCGGGCCATGGTAAGGCGACACCCGTGGGGATACCGTGCGTGAGGCCGCAAAGTGATATGAGGTGTTACCAGCTAGGTCGATGTGACTTGGAATCGGGGTCCTGACAACATGGCATTGGGTTTAAGAGCCAACGGGAAGTAATTCGCAAGCACCTTATCGTCGCGGGCTCCGGCAACTTGCATCGCGATGGTGTAGACGCTAAGGAACTCGGACGGGTGGGTCTTGCCACTGTACTTCTCGCCCACATCGGGTTTAAAGGTGCGGTCAGTGGGCCACTGGAACTGCCGCAGCTCACGGGTAAAAGCCGGGCAGCCTACCTCGTAAGGTAAGCCTCCAAGGCTCCCCGGTGCCGGGTGGCTCACAGCAGGCCCTGCTCGCCTGTCTGATTGGTGGCGCGCTCCGCGCCGGCGCTCGATAGTGGTTCGAGCGTCTTCATGTTCTCGTTCCCGAAGAACTTGGCGCTTGTCACGGTGGGCCCATGGGTCGGACGATGCTACGGAGATCTCGTCGCCCGTAGCGTCAGGACGGACGGGCGTCCGCGGTACCGGGTGAGGAGGAGGTGAATGCACTGTGGTTGCAGCGCCGCCGGCTCTCCCGCCACTGGTGCGCGGAACTCCGTTGGAGCATCGACCCGGGGGCTCCACCGGACCTGGTCCGTCTTTGTTGGCCACCGCAACAAGGCTTCGGATAGTGGCTCTCCATTCATCGAGTTTCCCCGTAGTGGGAGGAAAATCGAGGAGCAACTGCGCGCGTGCCAGGGCTTCCGCTGGCGTTGGTGGCAGCGAAACCTGCACGGATCGCGACGCGCTTCGACTTCTTATCATGTCAGGAGGAGCTCTATCACGACCCCGCGGTCGCAGCCACCTTCTCCAGCGCCTCGGCGAGCGGGCAGGTCTTCTGAATCCTGAGAGTGGCGCTCGGGGCTCTTTCCGCGGCAACACCCGGGGTCCTTGTCGGCGTTCTGGGAACGGGAGTCCCCAGACATGCCTGCCTGCGGCCTGCGGCGTGGCTCAAAGGAGGCCCAGGACAGCCCATCTTCATCAACACAAGCTCAAGACCCTCGCGAGGGGCCAAGCCTCGCGGGGCGGACGACCAAGAGCTTCCTCAGGCGCGGCCTCGTCAGGCTGGCTCATGAGGGGGCGGAGAGTTCAAGGCGGGGTACCTCGCGAGGTGCCCATGACGTAAGCCATGACGACCAAGGGCGCCAGTCGGGCGCCAGCCAGCAGCAGCGTCCTCCTTTCCTCTTTGGTGCAAGGGGGCAAGCGCAGGCAAGAGCATCAAGCAAAGGCATCCGTTTCGGTGCAACAAGACCAGCCCCAACGGCTGGAATGCGGTCATCGTGGAGCCCAAGCAGGCGTCATCACCAGAGCCTTTGGCAGGCGAGGACCAACTTTAGTCAGGATAAGTGTACCCGCTGTTCCCCTTCAAAATGGCCAATTGTTGGCGCCCTTCCCGCTCAATATTTGGGAAGAGGCCCAGGGCCTTCATCTATATAAGTAGAGCTAGCCACCGTAGTAGGCAGGATGATCGGATAGGGTGGGAAGCACCCAAAGAGAGAGAGAGAGAGAGAGAGACCCGAGCCTCAAGCTAGAGCGACGGGACACCACTTAGCAGTTCATCGCTTCCACCAAGAACAGACCCTCGCGAGGCTGTTCTTCCCTGTACTGTTCTTCATTAGCCCAAGAGGCAAGCCACACACCACACACTGGAGTAGGGTATTACACCACGATGGTGGCCTGAACCAGTATAAATCTTGCGTCTCTTGTGCTGTTCTTGCTAGTAGTTTTAGGTCCTTGCGATTCGGTGAGGTACGAGACGGTGGAGGGTTGGATCTCCGCGCGCACCCCAGAGTTCGAACCTTAAGGGTCTGCCGGAACCCGAAATCCGACATTTGGCGCGCCAGGTAGGGGTGTGCTGGAATCTGCCTTTCGTCACCTCGTTCTTCCCCGACCACCGCAAGCATGTCTGACACTCGTCGGGCTCGCGCCGAGCGCCGAGCCGCCCTTGCCTCCTATGTTGCCCAGACGGCCCCCGTCGGCGGGCGTCCTCGTCGTTCTTCGTCACCTGCTGTCAACGCCGCCACCGGCCCGGCGGGGAACGAGCAACAAGCGTCGCCCCAAAGACCGTCCCATGAGGCGGGGCGGCCGCACCGCCACGCCGCCGCTCACCCTCGCTGGCTCTTCGTCACGCGCGCCTTCGCTGCCCATGGAGGCCTGCTGCACTCATCGCGCTAACGAGCTCCCTGCGCTACCGCCCGTCGACAGCGTCTACGAAGAATGGCTCGACCGCGTCGCCGAAGCTCGTCCGCGCTGCGGGAGGCGACCCGCCGTCCGTCTTCGCAGACTGCACTCGCACCGCCCAGCAGGCGATGAAGCTCCCGGGCGCCTCGGCCGCCGCCTCCTCAAGACGGCGCCACAGCCCCCAAAGCGCGCGTGGCCTGGGCGGAACCTGTTCCGCCCGGCGCCGCGGCTGCAAGAACAGAGCTGCCAAGAAGTTCCTCGCCCAAGAAAAGCTGCCCGAGCGCTCCCGCTCCGGCACGTCAAGACCTGCGCTGCCCCGGCCACAGCCTTGCAGGAGGCCAGCAAGACCAAGCTCTCGCCGTCCGAGACCCCCCGCGGCCACGGCGGGCTGCCGCGCCTTCACCACCGAGCTGCGCAGCGTCGCGTGGCCCGCCAAGTTCAAGCCAGACCTGCCTCCACGCTACAACGGCACGGCTGACCCTACGGAGTTCCTCCAGCTCTATGAGCTGGGCATCGAGGCTGCCAACGGAGATGAAAAGGTCATGGCGAACTAGTTTCCCATGGCGCTCAAGGACGGAGCCCGCACCTGGCTCCTGAATCTGGCCCCAGGCACGATCTCTTCCTGGGCCGAGATGCGCACCCGCTTCATCGCCAACTTCGTGGTACTCGCGACCGCCACCGCCGTGGCGACATCGCGCCGAATCAAGCGGCAGCGGGGAAACCCTGCAAAAGTACATCAACGCTTCAACAACGCTGCGCCTCAAGATCCCGGTGGTAACGGAGGAGGCCATCATCTCTGCCTTCTCCGACGGCGTGCGAGACGTCAAGATGAAGGAGGAGCTGGCGATGCATGAAGATCTGTGCACCTCCTGGATCTGTTCAACTTGGCGACCAAGTGCGCCAGGCTAAGGAGGGCGCCTCCCTCCTCGAGCTGCCGCCGCGGATCCCAAGAGAAGAAGTCAAGCCCAAGGACGTGAAGCGCAAGGGGCTGCCATGCTCATGGCGAACCGGACACCAAGCGAGGCGAGATCAGCGGAGTCCTCTAAGGGCAGCCCGGTGCTGCGTGTACCACGACCTCCACACCCACAACACCAATGAATGTCAAGAGCTCCGGCCGTCGCCAAGGAAGGGTCGGCAGACGCCTAAGCGCAGCGACCGGAGCTCTGGCCGAGGAGGAGGAAGGAATGCGGGGACAATGGGAAGACCACGGCCGCGCCAGGGTGGCGCGACCAACCTCGCGAGGACCGCTGGCAAGACACACCTCGCGAGGGGGCCGAGGATCAGCCTCGTGAGGATCGCCTGCAAAGGAACGCAGAGCCTCCCTCCGCTGCCGCCGCCACCAGGAGAGTCGAAGACCGTCATCGACGAGGGGCTGGGGCTTCCGGAAGCGCGTGGCGATCGTCTCATCCCGGGCGGAGCTCAAGCCCCACCTCTCACCGCATCTTCAAGCAGTTCGCCCATGAAGTGAATGCAGTCCTCCCCAAGCTCGAGTCCACGCGCCCTCTCAGGTGGTCGGCGTGCGCCATCACGTTCAGCTCAGCGGATCAGCTCAAGTGCGCAGCCACAGCCGGAGTTCTTCCGATGCTTTGCTCCCCAATCATCAGCAACGTGCTAGTCACCAAGACCCTCATCGACGGCGGAGCAGGGCTCAACATCCTGTCCGTGGAGACATTCAACAATCTTCAAGTGCCTTACAGTCAGCTCCAGCCAACCAAGCCCTTCTCCGGAGTCACCGACGGCTCCACGGTCCCGATCGGGCAGGTCCGCCTTCCTGTCACCTTCGGGGCCCGCGACAACTACCACACCGAGCTCATCGACTTCGACGTCGCCCACATTCCCCTGCCGTAAAACGCCATCCTCGGGTACCCAGCGTTGGCCAAGTTCATGGCCGTAACCCACCATGGCTACAACATCCTCAAGATGCCAGGAAGTGGCGGGGTCATCACGGTGCCTTGTGAAGAGAGAGATGCAGTGTGCTCCCTGGAGCGAGCTTTTCAGGCCGCATCACCGGAAGACCTGCACCACAGCAGCAGGATGCCTCCCGAGGCAGCACCCAAGAAGAAGAAGACATCGACCGCACGGCTCTTCAAGAGACAGTTCTCTCGGCCAAGACTGGCCGGGGGGAGCCTCCTTCCATCGCATAGGAAGCGCCGCGCCTCCTTAAGCGTGGCTCGAGGGCTCTCCCCTAGAGGGCCGCCGACCTGGCCAAGGTCACGAGGGAGGCGCTTGGGCACCACATGGAGGCGTGTTTGAAGCACGCTTCCATAAGCAGTAGCAAGACCAGGAGGACAGAACCCTCAAGAGCTCATCAGCAAGGCCATTCAGGAGCTACAGGAGTCAAGGGTCATGAGGGGCAGCCGCCGCCTGCCCGCTGTGGCCCCCCATCCAGGCGAGGATGGTGTGCTGCACGTCTGCATCGACATGCCAGGGCTCAACCGAGCCGCATCTCAAGAGCGCCTCTGGCCCTCGCGAGTGGGACGTTGCGAGGGTCCGCCCCACAGCTACGTACGCATGCCTTATGGCCTGCCAAACGCGGCTGCTGCGCACCAGCGTCTCATGAGGACCATCCTGGAGGCTCAAGAGGTTAGGCACGCCGCAGCCCTGGTGGAGATGGAGATGGCCCATGAGGAGCGGCCGGCGCCTCCGGAGCCTCCCGAGGCCCCCGGGCCTGGGGGCTCATGAGGATCGGCTTCCGCAGCCCACCGAGTCTGCTACATCAACAACCCTTCATCCCCAACATCACCAGGTGACATCTTTAAGTTTTATTTCCGGCTGGGAGCGCCTTCAGGGCCGCATTATTCCCAGGCCGCATGGGTCCGTCCCTGCGGCATGTATCCCTTTATTTCATGTCTTTAGCTTATCTGTTAGGCGCCCCTCGGCTGCATCATCCCCAAGCCGCTCGGGCCATCCCAGCTGCATGTATCCTTCATCGTTTTCCTTAGGATTATGCTCTCTCCACCATGCTTGTTATTTGGTGCCTTCTCCGGGTGGCGAAATCTTGCACGTTAAAGGGGGTGCCTGAGCATCGCGACTCAGGCTCCTACCGGCTCTCGGCCCTCACCTCTGGTCTTGTCCATGGCATCGCGACACTGCTTGCCAAATGACGGCCGAGACCAGCCCGAGCCGGGACCCGAGGACATAGAGTTTCGCCATCCAACCCAGCTTGCGCGTTAAAGGGGGGGTGCCTGAGCATCGCGACTCAGGGCTCCTACCGGCTCTCCGTCCCTCACCCTCTAGTCTTGTCCATGGCATCGCGACCTGGCTTGCCAGCGACGGTAGAGACCAGCCCGAGAGCCGGGACCCGAGGACGTAGAGTTGCGTCATCTAACCTAGCTTGCGCGTTAAAGGGGGGGTGCCTGAGCATCACTACTCGGGGCTCCTACCAGCTCTCCGGCCCTCACCCTCTGGTCTTGTCCATGGCATCGCGACCTGGCTTGCCAGCGATGGTAGAGACCAGCCCGAGAGCCGGGACCCGAAGACGTAGAGCACCGACATCTGGCCAATTTTGCAGGAACACACTCGAAGATAAGGCCCAGAGCGAGGCGCAACCCGCCTTGAGGTAGGGCCTCGTGAGTCCCGCGCTGGCTCACGGGTGCCCCGACACACCTCGCGAGGCCTCTCGCGCCTCTCCAAAGCAACTAACGGCAGGACTAACGATCGCCCGGCGAGCTCTTGTTCCTTTGTGGTGAACCTGCAGGGTCTCTCAAGGAGCACCTGCAAACGACCTCGCCATTAATCTCTCATCGGCCAAGGCACGGACCTGACGCTTGGCCAGAAGCATCGTCCTAACCCTCGAGATAAGTCACCCTCCGGACACGCTAGTCATCGCAACACCATCCCCACACTCAATGCAACTCCGTGTTAGCAACGCCGCCTCCTTTCTCACCAATGATGGCTGCTTGAGCGCCAGGGGACCCCGAGCATCGCGACTCGAGGCTCTTACCGGATCTCGGGCCGCTCACCTCCTGGCCTTGACCACGGCATCGCGACCTGGCATACCAGCGACGGCTAAAGCCGCCTTGGGACTAGGACCTGTCGGCGCAGAGCATCAAGCCCTTGCGAGGTCCGAAAGGAAGAGACTGCGCTAAAACGGAATGAGCATCCGGCATTGCCTCGCAACAAGGATCATATTGACAAACGGAGCTACAAATATCTCACAAGCCCACGCGGGGTACATTCTTGGCTCCTCGCAGGAACAAAAGACGCGAATCCTAAGGATTCCTACCTACATGGATCACCACGGCAGACGCCATCATCAACAGTGGGCCACCCAGTCCGGAGCCAACCCCATCTAGATCAGGGGCGGCGACGGCCTGACGAGCCCGCCCTGCTCCGGGAGAGGCGCAGGCTCGGGGGCTCGTAGCTGCCGTCACTCGTCTCCGGCGTCGCGAAGAGCTCGGCGGAGTCGCTGGATCCTCCGGCGCCTTTGTCGCCTGAGGAGTTGCCAAGGGAGAGGGCGGTTGGCCTCTGTCTCACCACAGCAGGGCCCCAACCACCTCTCCCGGGGTAGCACTCCAGCCGGCGACCCTCCGCGTCGAAGAGCTTGAAGGACATCGCCGAAGCGCCGTCGTACTCCAGGTGGATCGTGAGGTCGCCCCTCGTCCTGCAGACCCGGGCGACCTCGTCCCAGCCTCGAGTCATGAAGACCTCGCCCGGGGCAACTACCACAACCTCTGCCCTGGTCGAGAGGGTGCCGCAGCCGGCGTGCTGCAGCCAGAGTCCCAGGGGCTCCCCCTGCTGGACGAAGGAGGCGAAGAAAGAAGGAAGACGAATCCAAGACTTGGGAGGCGCGGTGACGCGAAGCACGAACTCTCGGCAGGAGCCCTCGGCGTGGACTCCAGGGGGAAGACGCGCACCTTCATGACCCGCCGGCGTCGGCGGCGGCGCCGCTCGTGGCGCCCGGCGTCACCTCCTTCAGGGCCGCCAATCTGCGCATACAAGGGAAGAGGAAACCCTGGTGGCGGCTGCACGCACCAGGGCACGGGCGCCTCCTCGCGCGCGCTCCTGCCCTGACACCAAAGAGCAAGCCGCTTCTTTGGAGGGAGCGGTCAGGGTCCTCTGGAGGAGCCTTTCCCTTCTCTTCCCTGGAGAACCGGCGGATCGGAGCCATGGAAACCAGACGAGAGGAAGAGGAGAAGCAGGAGGATAGACTGGAAGGGCGCACGGTGTTCCGTACTTATAGCCGGCGGAGGCCAACCGTCGGCCTCCACGATCACCAGCCATCATGCCCAACTCTGCATGCAAGGACCTGTCGAATCCGGGCGGTTACCAAGGCGTCGTGGGGGAGCAGGCTCCCACGTCCAATCAACCGCCACGCGGCGCCCAAGGCCGCAGGCTGTTAGGGCCTGACGACGCTCAAGACTTGCCCTTTCGCCTCTGCTGACGGCCAAGGTCAGGTAGCCGTGGCCCGGGGCTCTCTGTCGGCGTTCGGGAACGGGGTCCCCGACTTGCTCGCTGCGCCTGCGGGCGTGGCTCAAAGGAGGCCCAGACAGCCCATCTTCATCAACACAAGCTCAAGACCCTCGCGGGGCGGACGACCGAGAGCTTCCTCAGGCGTGGCCTCGTCAGGTTGGCTCATGAGGGGGCGGAAAGTTCAAGGCGGGGTACCTCGCCAGGTGCCCATGACGTAAGCCATGACGACCAAGGGCGCCATTCGAGCGCCAGCCCGCATGGCGATCCTCCTTTCCTCTTTGGTGCAAAGGGGCAAGCGCGAGCAAGAGCATCAAGCAAAGGCATCCGCTTCGTGCAACAAGACCAAGACCAGCCCCAACGGCTGGAATGCAGTCATCATGGAGCCCAAGCAAAGTCATCACGAGCCTTTGGCGGCGAGGACCAACTTTAGTCGATAAGTGTACCCGCTGTTCCCCTTCAAAATGGCCAATTATTGGCGCCCTTCCCGCTCAATATTTGGGAAGAGGCCCAGGGCCTTCATCTATATAAGTAGAGCTAGCCACCATAGTAGGCAGGACGATCGGATAGGGTGGGAAGCACCCAAAGAGAGAGAGAGAGACCCGAGCCTCAAGCTAGAGCGACGGGACACCACTTAGCAGTTCATCGCTTCCACCAAGAACAGACCCTTGCGAGGCTGTTCTTCCCTGTACTGTTCTTCATTAGCCCAAGAGGCAATCCACACACCACACACTGGAGTAGGGTATTACACCACGATGGTGGCCTGAACCAGTATAAATCTTGCATCTCTTGTGCTGTTCTTGCTAGTAGTTTTAGGTCCTTGCGATTTGGTGAGGTACGAGACGGTGGAGGGTTGGATCTCCGCGCGCACCCCAGAGTTCGAACCTTAAGGGTCTGCCGGAATCCGAAATCCGACAGTCCTCGGCGTGATTACGCCATTCATCGCGCGTCGCTTGAGACGAACGCGCCGTCGGCGCCGGCGTGGGAGTCTTGGAAGCCCTCGCGTCACCCGCGAGCGGGGTGGCAGCGATCTTGGAAGGCCCCGCGCCGCCCGCGGAGAGCCCGGCTCCATCTTTGGATTTGGCGGCATGCAGCCCGTTGCCAGGCGCACGAACATCGCCGCCTCCCAGACTTCGGCTGCTGGGACGGTGTTGGTGTTCGCGAACGGCGCCCCTGGTCCTTTCTGCGACCGGTCCGCTGCTCGCCCGCGTCGGGACGGGATGCCCGACTTCCGACAGGCCAACCACCACCGCCGTCTTCTTCTTGGGTGCCATGATGATGAAGAAGCTCGAACTAACTGCTAGAACCGGTCCTCACAACTGCGCCCCCTACCTGGCGCGCCAAAGATGTCGGTGCGGAGACGACACCTATGGGATCACAAGAATCCCTACCACAGGTTCGGGCCGCAAGGTGCGTAAAACCCTACTCCTGCTTTGGTGGGTAGCTTATTTGCGTTCTTCAGCTAGCTATGGGGCGTCAAGAGCTCCAAAAAGCCGAATCCCCCTCCTGGTCGCCTTGGGCCTCCTTTTATAGGGAAAGGGGTTGCCACAGTGGCATACAGGAGGTGGACAGGGTACAGCCATACAAGAGCTTTACCGGGGACGGGGGAGAGCCTAGACTCGTCCGTCGCCACTCCCTTCCGTGTTGACACGCGCCCTGGCCAGTGGTGCCTACAGTGCCATGTAGGCAGGCAGGTAGCTGAGGTGGCGCAGCGGTGGGTCTCCACGAAGATCCGCTTGCCGCCACGCAGGTGCCTGCCCAACTGGTTGGGTTGGCAGCTGCATGCGAACGGCGGTGAAGGTTTGACTGGCGTGGGACCGATGGTGGACTTTCGGGTGCCCTCGGCGAGGGCCTTGTCGTAGCCCCGGCAAGGTTCTTGCTGGGGCCCCGGCAAGGGTCTTGCCGCGGCGCCTGCTGTCGTCCTCGGCAAGGCTCTTGCCGGGGGCCTTGTGGTCCTCCTTGGCTGGGATCCCGCCAAGGGCCGTCGTCTTCTATAGTGTGTATGTGATTTTAAATGTCTTCACAAAGATCTGCATGCCACCACGGGGATGTCTCCCTAATCCTTTGCCCCATGGGGGGCAGCGGACTCAAGGGTGATCCGCTCCGTAGGCGTGGGGCGAGCCGCCCCGGCAAGGGCCTTGCCGGGTTTGCTAAAACCGCACCCCGGCAAGCATCTTGCTGGGGGAGTTCGCTTCGTCCCCCTTGCTCTTTGTGGTCTTGGTCTTGGCGTTGTTCTGCTCCTTTTGGGCTTCGGCCTTACCTTGGCTCTCCTCCCTTGCTTTGCCCAGTGTGGTGGTGCCCGCGGCTCAGACTGCCCGTGCACAGTTATAGGGGTACAAAAAGTGTACCCTTCCTTTTGTACACCGACAGGCGGTGATCCTCCAGCGACTTTGGCATGGTGAACCGGTAGCACGTGTCGTACTTGATGTTCTCCGCCAAGGGCCAGCAGTGACCGCTGCACGCATCCGTGAGGTGATGCACCATGTCCGCCGGCGAGCCACAAAACGGAATCGGGCACACATAGCAGTGGATGAAGGGCTCCTTGGAGGCATCGACCAGGCCTTCCATGAAACGGGAGTGGTTGTAGGGGACGTTGCGCCAGTTGAATATGTGAGCAAGTTACTATGAGATTTAATCCGAATAAGCACAAAATAAATCATGACGGCTATAACAGAGATGAAACTAATCATGTGGACTAGCATAGTAGTAGGATACAGAGTAGAAACATGAATTCTACCACGATTTCGAACAGGAAGGACAGAAACACATACGATGCAACGGGAGCAGCACCGTTGGCGTTGAGGTTGTCGCCCATGTCGTTGACTAAGAGGTTGCCGAGGTTGGGGAAGAAGTCGTCGTCGGTGAAGTCGTGGCTGCCAGCAGTCGCGAGAGTGCGCTCCCAGATTTCAACAAATACCGCTGAATGGAGCGCAGGAGGGAGTGGTAGTAGGGACGTTATGGCACCGAATGGAGCGCAGGAGTAGCACACGAAGCAGTGGATGGTGTCCTTACTAGTACTCCCTAGTCTCTATCTATCTATATCTACTCTTATAGAAAACTGAGTTGGTGATGATGGTTTACCTGCCATCTTGTAATATAGACCGTCCGATCTATATCTGACGGATATAAAGCCAACTATGACAATTTTACAAAAGATACCCGCACCTCTCTCCACATTTACAGATAAGGCCTTACCTCGTGCTCCTCCCTATGTCTCTATCTCCACAAGTACTTTTTTATAACAAATACAATAGTGTTGCGCCGTCCGCTGCACGCCCGGCTGAACACGCCTCCTCGCCTCCATCATCACCAACTAAGTCTTTTATAGGAGTAGGAGTAGAGAAAAAACCGACTTGGTGATGATGGTGTGCCGTGCAATGCACGGGCATCTTGCTATTTTTTGCATATAAGTCCAAACACCACGTAGACACGGTCTTTGAGCAAGGTTCGTAGTCGTTCCACAATCGGGCATCGAAGTTTGTAACTATTTTAGATTAGAATATGCTACTCCTCCGGTGCTAGTAGTAGAGCAGAGTCCTACTCTACTACCCTACTCTAGCAAGCTAGGGCATAGTACTGTAGTAGGTATTGTAGGGAGTACCAGTACTGTGATCACTCAAGCAAGTTATGCGCATCGATATGACCCTACGCTGCTGGTATGTGTCTCAGAAGTCAAGCGGCGTCTGTAGTCATCATCACCCGTCCACTTCCCGCAGCACATATTCTCTTCTCCATCTTTGTCTCGCACATAATCTCGTCAAGCTTCCATCCCGCTAAAGGCCCTCCCCCTCGTCAAAACCAAGCACTAACAATGGCGAGAACCGAGCAGCGTCCGCGAAAGAGTGGCTGGAATTCGCCCCACAGAGGTAATCAAGCTCATTGTTTCGTGTGTGGACAATCTCGAGACCATGCCGCTCAGGCGTGCTGCGTCGAGGGCTATACCGTTTACTCAAAGCCCTCAGGCCGGAGCTTTTTAAGCCAGCTCCTTGCTTGCTGATGCCGCCTAATTTTCAGAAATGGCGTGTCACGCAGCATAACGATCGTAGGGTGGCGAGCATCAACCCCCTTCACTGCGATCCGATCCCCGTCAGCCTCAGCTACATTAACGGTATGTACTGGTTCGGCATGAACACGTCTTGGATGGTGCTCGTCGACGATCGCGGCAGCTGGATGCTCGTGGAGGTCTACACCCGGCGATTGATCCCCCTTCCTTCGATTAACACTGCACTGCTTTGGCACCGCGGCCCAGAATACTCGGAATCTTACAGTAGCCAACATGATACCAAGTTTGATTTGCTCAAGGTTGTAATCTGCCAAGTGCCCACAAGATTTGGGAATTATAAAGATTTCAGGCTAATTGCGTTCTTCAACTGCGGTCTCGCCTATTTGACAGGTCACTGCGGTAAGTGGATAAATCTGCACGTCCATCGCAGGATCATACATCCTCCATGGTTCTCTGATGCCATTGAACACAAGGGCTTCATTTACGCTGTCAACTCCTTCTATGGCTGGACGTATTGCTGGCCTACTCCAGTTATCGCTACAAACGGCTGTTACAGCAGTATGTTACTTTCCTATGATATCATGATGGCTTGCTTATATTATGTCAACATTTATGAAAAATATTCATGCTCATAACATGTTGTTCTTAAGATTGACTAAATCAAGAGCCCTTTTTATTTGACTCAACTTGATATGATGTTGTAGGCGCTTTGGTGTCCCTACCCTTCCTAATCCCAGAACCTTTCAAAGAAAAGTGGCATGGCAGTTGCAGGTGGTTCCTGGCTCGATCAGACGACGGCGAAAGATTGATGATCGTTCGCACGTACCGGACGTGTTGTTTCACGGAATACAATCACAATCACTGCAAGGTCTTTGAGCAGGATCCCAGCTTCTCTGGGCCTTCAGGAATTTTTGACTGGAGGCTGGTAACTAGCCTTGGCACACGCTCTCTATTTGTCGGACTGAATTATCCGATTAACCAGGAGATAACCAACGGCAAGGATCATGATGTCAGCGCGGTTTCGTTCATCAGGAAAAACAGTGTGTACACAGCATACCATGCGTCTCTGCATGCACCATACCCTGATATGTGCCGCCATGCTATGCAGCCCAAAGTAGGAGAGAGGGTCGCAAGTATCAGACTTTGACCTGCTGGCTGGAGTTTCCCCCGTCAGGCACCCATCTGGTTCAAGCCGTCAGCCAATCTCCACAGCTTAATAAATAGTAACGTCTAACTGAGCCAGTTAGTTAGATGCGTACACTTGGTGTAGTAGGATCTTTATTTAGTTTGATGCATGCACTTGTTCTTTTTGGTAGCCCTTTTGTAATGATGGCTGATGTTTGGTTTGGAAGAGAGCTGCGTCTTCACTCTTACGGCCTTCTTATCGCTTCATTGCACCCCAGCCCAGGTTGCTTCTGCTGCTGCTGTTTTCAATGTACAATCAGTAGTATATTTCATCAGTTGGTTGAATATAAATGTGTTGTTAGAACGACAAACACAATGTTTTGGAAGTCGTTGCACGGTTCGATCCTTTAGTGCCCCGTACCGTATGTAGCTCATACTATTTTTCGTACGGACCACATTTTCCACTTGTTGATAACATGCAGCCCACTGATGAAGGCCCAATAGAGAAGCCCATAATTAACTGGAAGGGACGCTCTCACATGAATCCGGCCCGGGTACATGCTCATGGTCCCCTAAACATAAATAAGTAAATAAATAAATAAAGCTAAATGCTCATGCACCAGTTCTTTGGGAAAATAGGTAGCCCAGTATTTCTTTTTGAAGAATACCCAAGCTAGGCCTATTTGTTTTCTCCGAATTACTGGGCTGCAAATCATTCAAGACGAGCAAATGGGATATTAGTTTTTTTTTGAATTTTGTTCCTCACTGGTATCTTATACGTATTTCATTGGATTTAACATGACATAATACTAACTTATTTTCAAATTTGTTTTAGTATGGCTATTAATTTTTGGATTAAGATTATTTCATTCCCCAGCAAAAATTTCCCACATATTTAGTTAATTTTTTGACCCTGGTACTGACCAGAAAATGGCCGGCAATTCTAAAAATGGAAAACGGGCTGCAATAAATTCCATATGAATTAGAAAATGAGTAAAAATTATAAAAATAATAGCAAATGGGCTGTACACGCCACAGATTTCGAGGCGGACTTGTTTACGCAAGGCTTTGTCAGTGAACACACGATTCTAGCCGCCGTGCTTCTTCAATGTCTGATCTTCCTGCTCCAGCCGCCTAAAGTAGCGCCGGCGGGACTGCTGCTCCCTCCTCTTGTGGCTCTTGTGATGCGGGCAGGCTTCCCGGCCCACCCTACTCCCTCCGCAGGCTGGCCGCACGCAATCAACTGCCTCCTTATTACGAAAAAAAAATGATTCCTCCCACTGACATCTGGGGCGCACCGGTTGGGAGGCTGACCTGTGGGCCTACTACGTTGACGCGTACGCAGGGCTTGTCAACTTAGCCAACAAACGATTCTAGCAGCACTAACCGTTGGATTTGAATCAAACGGTCCTGCTGCTTCTTCAATCGCTGCTCTTCTTGCACCAGCTGCCCAAACCAGCGCCGGGAGACCGCTTTGCTCCACCTCCGGTGGCGGCCGTGCTGCCGTTGAGGCCTCATCGTCCCCTACTACTCCGACCGCTAGCCAGGCCCTGCGGCGACGGCAGCCTCACACCGCAGCCGAACCAGTGAACCCTGGTACTCCTCTCCGCGTGGGCATCCACTGCTGCGTCTTCCCCGGCTCCGCGTCGTCCCCTTCCTAGGCCTCGCCGTCGTCCACCGCCTTGGTGCTCTCGGTGGCGTGATCAATGTGGTCAACGACATTCCATCGAGAGAGTATCAGCGTGTAGAGGCTGACAATGGGTCCATGGCCACAGCCCAGTTTTTGTGATTTGCCAAGTAAATGTCGCTTTGTCGGGCTGTGGGCTGCAAATCTTTCAAAACGAGGAGAGCTTTCATTAATTGGTAGAAAATGGCCCATCAATAATGAGAATGGGTTGTACATTTTAAAACACATCAAACCGGCAGTTAGTTTAAAATATCTATTTTTTCATTCGAGATTTTAAATTACATTAATTTTTATGCGTGGAGAATTTGTTGGATTTTATATTGATATACATTAATTTTTTAAATCAGTTTGAATGTGAGTCAAAATTTCGGGATTAAAAACAGTTCGGACCGCACCGAAATATGCAAAATTTCGTATAAGTTTTTAACCGTGGCCACAATATGGGATGTAATGCTAACAAAAAGAATATGGGCTCCAAAAAAACCTTAAGAATTAGCAAATGGGCTGTAAATTATTAAAAATAATGGCAGATGGGTTGTATGTTGTTTTCTACAGATTTGAGGCTTTCCTAAAAAGGTTGGCCTTTAAGCGATGGATCGTTGGATGGCCATCCAACGGCCGTCGTGCTTCTTCAATCTCTGCTCTTCCTGCTCCAACCGCTCAAACAAGCGCCGGCGGGACTACCTGCTCCCTCCTCCCCATGGCCGGCTCTGACAGATCGGACCCACCAGTTATATCTTCGTACGCAAGGAAGTGCCTCCTTATTACGCACAAAAAAATGAATACTCCCCCTGTTAGCTGGGACCCAGTATAGTGGCAGGCTGACTTGTGGGCCTACTAAGTTGACGGGGATGGAGGGCTTTGTCAACTTAATCAATATGCACGATTCTAGATCCAGTGACCGTACGATGTCCATCCAACGGCCGTAGTGCTTCTTCAACCTCTGGTCTTCTTGCTCGAGCCGCCCAAACCAATGCGGTCGTGCCTCGTGCTCCACACTGCCGTGGCGGCTGCGATCTGTGGAGGCCTCATCGCCCCTACCACTCCCACCGCTGGCGGGCCATCCCTCTACTCACCCACCCCTGTTATTCTGGCGGCGATAGCCTAACACCGCAGCCGAACCGGTGAACCTCGTACTCCTCTCTGGCGTGGGCATCCACTGCCGTGTCTTCCCGGCTCCCGCCGTCCCCTTCCTTGGCCTCGCCGTCGTCCACCACCACAGTGCTCTCGGCGTGGCGTGGTCAAACGTGGTCAAGGCGGCTTCCATCGGACGTGGATCATGACGTGGAGAGGCTGATAGCTGGGTCCACGGCCGCAGCAGGAAGTGCCTCCTTATTACAGCATAAAATAATTATTCCTCCACCTGACAGCGGGGACCCACCGGACGGGCTACCATATTTAGCGAAAAAACGTTTCCCCCCTGATTGCTGCGACCCACCAGCTACACCTTCGCACGCAAGGAAGTGCGTCCGGGCAAAAAAACAAAACGATTCGCCCCCCTGACTGCTGGGACCCACCAGCTACATCTTCGCATGCAAGGAAGTGCGTCCGGGCAAAAAAACGATTCGCCCCCTTGACTGCTGGGACCCACCAGCTACATCTTCGCACACAAAGGAAGTGCGTCCGGGCAAAAAAACGATTCGCCCCTCTGACTGCTCGGACCCACCAGCTACATTTTCGCATGCAAGGAACTGCCTGACAGTCGGGACCCACCTGGTCGAAGCGTACATAGCGTTGTCATTCTGGTCGCGAACTTGTATGTACATATATGTTGGTCGATGTAGAGGCGCGCACGTGTCGTAGTAGAGGCGCGTACGTGTCGTAGTAGAGGCGCGCACGTAGCATGTACACGCACGTACAATGGCCGGGGTGCAAGAAAGAAAATACGGCCACGTATGTGTACATACGGGCGGGGTCTCGAACGCCTAGTCGTGCATACGTACGGCGAGGGCTCGTGTTCATGGGGAGGCAACGGAATGCGTCGTGTTCATGGGGAGGCAATGGAATGCGTCGTGTTCTTGGGGAGGCAACAGAATCGTCGTGTTCATCGGGAGGCAGCAGGCAGCGTGGGAGCCAACCGGCTTGGATGGAACAGCGATGGAAGCGAGGCTGGCGTATCGCAGAAAGGAGAAGCGGACCTCCTACGGTCAAAGCGGGGTCTGTTGATCGGGAGGGTGTGGCGTACCGCAAAAGCAGATTTAAACGGACCTCCCTACGGTCGAAAACGGCGGTCTGTTGATCGGGAGGGTGTGGCGTACCGCCAAAAGAGATAAACGGACCTCCTACGGTGAAAGCAGGGGTCTGTTCATCAGCAGGTGTGGCGTACCGCAAAAGCAGACTCCACGGGATCTTGTTCATCTCCACCGTCGACCTCCTCCGGCCTCCACGGGCTACCGTCGACCTCCTCCGGCCTCCACGGGCTCCTGTTCATCCAGCCTCCACCGCGCTACTCCACGCCTCTTGTTCAACCACCCCTCCACGGGCACCCCTCCACCGTCTACTATTCATCCAGCCCTCCACACCACGGGGTCTGTTCAACCACCCTCCACGGCCACCCCTCCACCGTCTCTGTTCATCCAGCCCTCCACACTATGGGTTCTGTTCATCCGGAAACGCCACCGCTCCTTTATTCATCAACCCCCCGCGCTCCACTGTTCATCGAGGCAGCATCGATCGGCTTGATTAGCGGCGATAGCGAAGAATCGCTCCATCGAGTTCGATTAACAGCCATCGATCGATCGCTTCGGGTTCGATAACAGCGTAACTGCGGTCTGTCGCTTCCGGGTTCAATTAGAGCCCAATGCCTCGCTTCGGCTTGATTAGAATAACGCCTCGCCTGGCAGCCAGCGTCGTCACGAGAAAGCAGCGCGCCGCTCTCCCACCGTAACCGCAACTCCCGAAATTCCCCCCCTCGCTTCTACCACGGATTTTTTCGTCATGGGCGGTCCAAAGAATGTCATGCAGCTGCGTCTCCGGCCCGCCCAGGACGAAAAGCCCATTTTCTGTCATGATTTTTTGTCATAGAAGTAGGAGCCCACCATATCTATGATGATACCAGGTTTTGTCACAATTATCGTCATAGAAGTGTCATATGTATGACAATTTTTTTTTCGTTTGGCCCAAAATGTCACGGATGTGTCTTTTTTTTTGTAGTGCCAGCAGTTGATCCCCAACCCATAGAAGTGTCCAACAATGAAGGTGAAGATTGTCTTAGTCTTCGTCTTCCAGGAGACCCCGAGCAAGACCAGCCCTCTGAGTGACCGCAGTCACGCAGTCAGGAGATTCTGCGAGTAGGTCGGTTTGTCTGTTCGTCCTCGATTTGAGGATAGAACTATGTATCCTGGAGTGAGTTGTTTCTTTTAGCGCGAAGCGCCTTCATGCTTTGTTATATGCTTGTACTGTTTGTAACCCATATGCTGTGTTTTATGTATGTTTTCTTGCTTTTTGGTTTTGTTTCTGATTGTCTCTCTGTCAAGCAGATATATTTGGCAGGGTTGGCAATGTGTTTCCAACAAGATTTTAATCAGTAGAGCACATACACTAAACAACCTTGACTCCTCCCGAGTCTGTAACTAAATGTGCGCCGGTGTAGGTATATGTTTACTAGGAGTACATATACCCATTAGCATTAAAACACCTTAGTATGATTTGTCTGATGTGTTTTTCCTTGCATGTTTATTGCATCTTTTTGTTTGTTAGTTTAGATTGTACTGCATAGTGCATGCATACCTGGTTCACCCCCGAGTACATTTGGGCAGTACTCGAGGGAAAGCAAAGTCACCCACCCATCACTACAGAAATCAGGCACTTTGCCGTCTACCATGGCTGACGGCAAAGGCATGCCTGGCTGATGGCAAAGGCCTTTGCCGTCCGCCAGCAGACGACAACAGGTCCGACTAAATAGGCTACGACAAAGGCTCTTTGCCGTCTGCTGACGACGGCAAAGATGAAACGCTCTTTGCCGTCCGCCAGTGGACGACAAAGAGCCCGGACGGTACAAGTGCCAGGTTAGGTCCGTTAAGGGGTTAATGGCGTGCTTTGCCGTCCGCTGGCAGACGACAAAGACAATTTCACATTTACCGTCTGCCAGCTGACGGCATAGTAGCGAAATAGGCCAGATCCCAGGTGGTGCCATGTGTCAAGCTATGCTGTCAGCTAGCAGACGACAAAGGTGCAACGCTCTTTGCCGTCTGCCAGCGGATGGCAAAATAACCAAATAGGCCAGCTAATGTCCCAGGTTGCACAGGTAGCTTCCACGTGGCAGCTTTGCCGTCTACTGGCTGATGGCAAAGCTCTTTGCCGTCTTCTAGCAGACGGCAAAGAGCTTGTATAGCCCCTGTTTTTTCTGTTTTTTGTTATATCCTTGCATTTTCAAAAGACATAAATTATATATATAGTTTCAACCTCAAACATAGCCCATGTATCCATCATCTAGTAGTCCATCAACGCAACAGAACACACAGGGTATTAAAACATCCAATACATACATAGTTTCACGGAGTTCATCAACATACATACATATTTTCATGGGGTTCATCAACATACATACATAGTTTCACAGAGTTATTCAACAGACAGTGTTTGTCGACACAAAATCAAAATAGAAACTAAAACTAGCAGTCCATCAATCCAACTTCCATGAAGTGAATCAAATCTGCAAAAATGGGAGTAAGCAAGTTAGAAGAAGAAGAAGAAGAAGAAGAAGAAGAAGACTAGAAGAAGAAGAAGAATACTAGAAGAAGAACAAGAAGGTTTTTACCCTTTTCCTTCTCATTCTTCTTCTTTTATTCTTTCTTTTTCTTCTCTTTCTTCTTCTATTCTTTCTTTTTCTCCTCTTCCTTGTTTTTCTTCTTCTTATTCCTTATTTGTGTCATTTTAGAGCTTACATAGGTAATTATGCCATTTTTAGCTAACTAAGCTTATTATGTCAATTTGGAGGAAATTAAGGTAAGTATAGGTCATTTTTGTGCTAACGTAAGTAATTATGCCATTTTGTAGCTAACGTAGGTAGAATGGATCATTTTGGAGCTAACCTAGCTAAAATGGATCATATTGGAGCTAACGTAGGTAAAATGAATCATATTGAAGCTAACCTAGGTAAACTTGCTCATTTTGGAGCTAACCTAGGTAAAATGGATCATATTGGAGCAAACCTAGGTAAAATGGGTCATTTTGGAGCTAACTTAACTAATTATGCCTTTTTTGAGTTAACTAAGCATATTATGCCATTTTTTACATAAGTAAGCTAAGTATAGGTCTTTATTTAGCTAACCTAGGTAACTAAGCATATTAGAGCTAATTTAGTTAAGTATAGATCATTTTGGAGCTAAGTAAGCTAATTATGTCATTTTGTAGGAAGATTGGCTAAGTCTAGGTCATTATGGTAACCATTTTGGAGGACATAAAGCTAAGTCTAGGTCTTTATGCATTTGGTAGGCAAAACACTAGAGAAATGTTACCGTCATCATGGAGGTGAAGGGCCGGTTGGGTTTATGCCAGTGTCAGACGGAGAAGGACCGGTTGGGGTCGGGCTTGCGCCAGTGCGAGATGGAGAAGGATCGGTCGATGCTTGTCGGGAGGCATGCTGCACCAAACACCATTTGCAATGTCTTGTTAGCATGATGCAACTGAAATGTGAATACTAGTAACTAATGACCATTCAAATGAAACTCACCGTGTCCGCTATACCAATCTGAGGCATCGGCGGAGGGGTCTGACCATTTTTCTCGCACACGGACTACACATATTGATTTCACAAGTCAGTCATATTAGTTAGTAATGCAATGAACATTACATGCATGATTTGGCTAATAAGCAGGACAAACTTGCCACAAGGAGCTCGTATAGGGCCCCGTGAGACACGTCTTTCGGTTCCTCTCCTCCTCCAGCATCCTAGATGCCCTCTCCTCCAGCTTGGTCTCCCTCTCCTTGGCCTACCTGTTTGCCTCCGCCAGAAGCTCCTGGGCCCTAGCCTCGATGGCGAGGTCCACTGGTCGTGGTCGAGGCGGTATGTCAGGAAGAGACCTCGCGTGGTGCTTCGTGATCTCCGGGAGACTGCTAGGACAACGTATTAGTCCATCCCCAATGGCTACCGAGCCATGTTTCCTCCCATCACCAAGTAGCATCACAAGCTCTGTATCAAAAGGACTCTGGCTCGTGTTGAAGTCATCCCCTTTCGTCGCCTTCCCCCAGTCTTTGTACCTCATGAGCTTGTTGTGGGAGGAGATGTTGGTGAAGCTCTCTGGATGATCGAGGTCATCCTCAGAGAATGCCTTGGCCTTCTTGAACGGGGCCATATGGGCCATGGCATAGAGGTCGTACAACGGTGGCACTTCCTTCTTGTTGTGTTTCGCCTAAAAGAGAGGAACAACATATTAGTAAAGGGATGAAGCTAGCATGAAGAATGAAATTGCATGAATCATTAAGGGCTGAAACCACATACCCAGTGATCCCCGTACTCAAACAAGTTGGAGCTCCCTTGATGGTGTGGCACACCTCGCATTTGGAAACACTTATCCATGGCCTTGTTGTGTTCGGCTAGCCATTGGGGAGAGCACCACTCATCCACCAACGCCTCCCAATAGTCCGTCATATCTGCACACCATCTCGGGGGCACCTAAGTTTGGCAAAGATAAATTTCAGCGCTACGCCTACGAATGAAATCAAGGAAACTAAGTACAAGGCCTTAAGAATAGGTAATTACCTACATGTACTTCTCCTTACTCAGATACTTGCGGCGGCACTTCTTCTTGGCCCTCTAATGTTACTCGAGGCGTAGTAGTCTTGAACAGCCTGCACCCTAGCCTAGTGCCGTAAGTTCTGAAGTAGGCACTTGCACTCGGCATCGAGAACCCTAGCCGCCTCCGCCTCGTGTTCCTCAAAAACCCTGTAGAAGGTCTACAATCGAACAAGACAACACTGATTAGTACAATCACTAGGTAATGTTGATTTTTAAGTCTGTAAAGTAGAAATTACCCAAAATCGCCGCCTCACAATGTCGGCCACCGTCTCGCACACGACACCGCCGACCCTCTCCTCTGGCGGGGCCGGGGCAGCCACATACAGCTCCTAGGTCATTGCTAGTTGTGGAGCCTGACCCTCACCGGGCAACGTGACCCACCCCGGGAAGTGGTGCAAGGACCTAATTGGGCATGCGGACACCATCGGGGTGTCTCCAACCCCTGCAGTATGACAAGGCCAACACATTAGATATTAATTTGAAGAAACATGAAGGACAAAGGTTAAAACAGAGTAAATGCACTTACTTCTCCCCGTTAGGCTGAATCAACCACCTCTGATCGCGGGTCGCCGGCACGGCCAGGAGCTTCGTATGTTAGTAGACCTTCTTGCCCTGCTCAACCAGCTCGCAATCGCTAAAACTATCGTCAGACCAGGTCTCCTCGCCATCTGCATGGCCACTAGTCTCCGGAGTCACCTGGGACGAAGACTCTGGGACCGGAGTCTCGTGGGACGAAGAGTTTGGGGCCCGAGTCCCCTGGGATGAAGGTCGGCGACACGAGGCTCATCAACCAGAGGCTCGTGGACCGGAGTCTGAGACAGGTCCAGGTCTGACGGCTCCACCTGAGATGGAGCACTCCGGTGGTCCGGAGAATCAGCTTCAGCTGGCGGCGAGAGGAAGGCACAACAGCCTTCCTACCTCTCCCGCCGCCACTTCCACCTCTGGATCCCCTCTTCGTCTTCCCCCGACCTCTCCCGACCGAGAAGAAGGGCCCGCCGGTGTCGCCATGCTGTCTACGAGCACTCTACGAAGCTGCTAGGGTGGAATATAGCCACCCCTCCCAGCTCGCGCTGAGGAAGAAGGAGGCTCCAAGCGCTCTCAACCCGCGCCCACCATCTATCAACACCTGCAATGACAAAGAGTAAATGAAATTGGTACAACATAAACATAATAAAAAATTTGGTGGGTGAAAACAACACCAAAACCCCTTTTCTGATATTTCAAGCTTTTGTAATATTTACATAGGAAATATTCTCTATAAATTCCAAGAAAATTCTAGCATGTAAAAAATGCCATATTTGGTTATCTTGCCAAGTATCATCTCTTGGAGAACAAAATGACATCACCAAAACCCCTCAAACTACTTAACCTAACTAACCTAGAAACTAACCTAAGTAACCTAGTCTAAAGATAACTAACCTAACTAACCTAGAAAATCTAAATAACCTAACTAACACCTTCTAATTATTCTAAAGATAACTAACCTAACCTAACTAACCTAGAAACTTACCTAACCTAGTCTAAAGATAACTAACCTAACCTAACTAACCTAGAAACTAACCTAGCTACCTAAACTAAACTAAATTAGCCTAAAATAAACTCCTTTCCCCCCTCGATCTTTCTTTTTCTTCTTCTTTGTTCTTTTCCTTCTTCCTCTTCTCTTATTTTTCTTCTTCATTTTCCTTATTTTCCTTTTTCCTCTTCACTTCTACTTTTTCTTATTTTCTTCTTAATATAAAAACCAACCTACAATCTACTAACCTAAAAAATCTAACCTACAATATACAATCTACTAACCTAATTAAAGCAACTAAATCTACTAACCTAAAGCAACTTAATCAACTAACCTAAATTAACTAACCTAAAGCAACTAAATCTACTAACCTAAAGCAACTAAATCAACTAACCTAAATCAACTAACCTAAAGCAACTAACAACTAACATAAATCAACTAATTAACCTAAAGCAACTAAATGTACTAACCTAAAGCAACTAAATCAACTTACCTAAAGCAACTAAATGTACTAACCTAAAGCAACTAAATCAACTAACCTAAATCAACTAAAACAACAAGAAAAATGAAAAAAATAAAGCGCAGAACCTCACCAGGGGGCGGAGCGGCGACGGTGGCGGCAGTGGGGGGGCGGCTGGATGGACAGTGGGGCGGAGGGTGCAGGGCCTTAGCAATTCGGTGCGGTGGGTGTCGGTGCGGTGGGTGGGGGCGGTGGGGGTCGGCAGCAGGGGGCTTGGGGGTCGGCGGCGGGGGCGGCTCGGGCACGGGAAGGGTAGAGAGAAAAAGGGGAGAGAAAGAGGATGGCGCGGCAAAGAAAGGAGAACGGCCATTAGGTGGGCCACTTTCTTTGCCGTCTGTTAGCTGACGACAAAGAAAGTGGCCATTAAGTTCTTCTTGTTAGTGGGCTACCCATCCTCTTTGCCGTCGGCTAGCTAACGACAAAGCTTCTAAGCTATCAGCTAGCGGACGGCAAAAATCAGGCTGACGGCAAACATGTTCTTTGCCGTCAGCTCATTCTTTGCCAACAGTTTTCGTCAAGCTGATGGCAAAGACGAGGGTCTTTGCCATTAGCTAGCTGACGTCAAAGAGCTGGCTGACGGCAGAGATCCTGATTCCAATAGTGCATCTTTTTCTGTACATACCACGTATGTCAGATTTCCAGACCCAAAGACTCGCAAAGACATTTCCGTCTAGCAATTCCTCGTCTCTAATTCTTTTCCCGATTGCATTTCTAGAGGAACACTGCCAACTTTATTTCACTCGATCCAGTACATCTACCCCAATACAAATTTCAACTCCGATTCTACCTCTACACCTACTTTTTCATGGAGCAATCCACGAAATTTTCCCGTACCCAGTGTGCTTCCTGAGGCTGGTGCAGCCACCTCACCTACATCTGGACCCCCACCACCATCGTCTCTACCTTGCGTGGCTCAGGCAAGTCGCCATCCCGCTCCACCGGAGCACTCGATTACTCCGCCGGCACAAAGCGACGGAGGATCAAGCGTGGTGGAGGACCACTCAGTGCACCATCTTCTCCTGCATCTCGAGCCACTACACCTAGCCGCGCGTTGTCTCGAGCCCGATCATTCCTGATGAGAATCAGCAGGAGGATCGACGAGCCGATTAGCGTGCCCAGCAGCACCGCGAGGAACAACTGTGGCGCCGCCAAGATCACCTCCTGGCCGAAGGAGCTCGGCTCGATCTCGCCCAAACCGAAGAGGTAATAGAGCGACATTGTCTTTGTGCTTTGGAGGAGCGCTGCGCTACCTTATATTATAGCCCAACCCCGGTTTACGGTGAGAGAGGTCCAGGAGAACCACTCGTTGCTCGATCACCGGCGTCCAGGAGGCTAATCCGCGAGCAGTGCCGACAAGGTGCTGGCCCGCGACATGAGTGCTCTCTGCACCGGCACCGTGCACGCCGTGCACTACGGTACTAGGGTCCTCATCACCCTAGGAGCTAGATGCGCGATGCGCCAAGCTGCACACGGAGCAGCAACGAAGAAGAAGCAGCAAGCTGGAGGTAGAAGAAGGAGGTTGCCAGTGGGCCCTGGACCCATGTGTCAGCAGGTGAAACCACTATTCATTGGGGTGCATCCGGCATTTTTTTCCAGGAGTCTGATCTCGAGTGCCCCTAGCCGTGGAGGTAACCCTGTTTTGCCCATATCTCCCCATGGGTGTACCAATTATCGGTATCCCAACTCGTCTGTATCTGACCAAATGGTTAAAATTAACCCAGAGGTTTTTCCTAGGAGTGGCTGTCTTTTCATTTGTTGCTGTAATCCTAGGAATCTCGAGGACGCGATTCTTTTAAGGGGGGAGAGTTGTAACAGCCTCAAAATTGGGTTATCAATTTTCGTGCTATTATTCCTTCCAGGCAATCATTTTTAAAATCTTTCTCCTGAGTTTGCTGGATGACTATGAGAATTCTTGTAATTTTCAACCTTTCAAAACCTTGCTCATGTCTTTGTTAGTGGGCAAGACCTCATCTGCATCATCTCAAATCCATCAGAACCCTAATTCCATTTTTTGGAATTTAAATATTTCCTTTGTGCTTGCAAAGGAGCCATCATTTATCTTGATCTGTTGGTCTTCCAAATCTTCTCAGAAATCCTCCTACCCTTTCAAATCTTGGATATGCAAACATATTGCTAAGTCTTATGCAATATTTTCCATTTGGGATTTATTTCCTTCTTTTATCTTTCTGAGGAATAAAATCCAAAGGCATAGTTAGCCATCTCCTAAATTCATGAAAATTTGTGGAGATGATATTTATGTCTAATATTAGCTCTGGCCAAAATATTGGCCATAATCAAATAAGGAAACTTGCCTTTTCCTATTTTAAGCCAATATTGCATTTCTGCCATTTTCCAAAGGGGCTACCATTTTATAGCAAGGAAAATTCACAAAATAATTTGTGGAGCTTGCCCTTGCTATATTCTCACTAGTTCCATCCTAACCTCATGACCCACAGTTCAAAAATTGGGCACATGATCCAATGCAAGTTAGTGCCTTCTCTGAAATTTTGCAAAGGAAGTGCTTTATTCCTAATTCTATTTGAGCTGAAATTTTGCAGGGTGATTAACATTGATAAATCACCTTTGTATACCAAAAATAAGATCAATCCCTTTATCCTATCTCTCTGTGCAATTTTCCCAAGTTTCTGTTCAGATTTGCTTGTTTGTGAAGGAAGTACCTTCATGGATGATCAAAATGAGCTGAAACTTTTCCAGCAGTCTCTAATGATCATATCATCACCCTCCTCCAAGATTCATATCATTCCAATCATCCATGTGAGCCCAGGATCAATTCTTTGTTTCTGTCCAAAATTTCAATTTGTGAAAGTATAGTTTATCTTGCTCCATTATGTCTGAAAATTTTCCCAAGTCTTTTCCTATCCATATAACCTATATCCACAAGATTTTAGCTCATTTCATCTAGCCATTTTCCCTCAAGATTTTTCCCAAGTTTGTGGGCAGAAAGGATAGCTGTGAAGGAAGTACCATTTTGGCAAGTCCATTTGGTATGAAATTTGTTCAGCATCTATATATGTCCAATCATCAAGCTTTGCCAAGTTTTAGCCCAATCGACATTCCAAGTGAGTGCTTCTTCATCATTTGGTTTTTGAACCAGATATGGCATTTGTACTGCAACTATGTTAAATTCTTGTCCTAATGCCCTCATAATCCCCAGGACCGTACTCCTTACTAGCCTAAGGCTCCCAGAAAACAAGTTTACTTTTTAACCTCCTTGGTTTGATCCCAAGGATGTGGTCAAGTTTGCTACATCAAACTAGTGTTGCTTGGTTTACTCCACTCCCTGTGTCTTTGCTCATTTCTTTACCGCAGTACTGCTCTATCTTGGACAGACTGCACTGTATATATGAGATGGCATCATTAAGGAGGCCAGAGCATGCCTTGCTGGTGGTGACCACGGGCGATGCCAGCCAAAACAGTGGCTAGCCACTGTTGTCATCGGCACGTCTGCTCCGGCCGGTTCTGGCTGTTCGCGCCTGTCCTACAGCTCCCCCTCGACGTCGTCTTCTCGCTAGGACCCTCCCCCCCCCCCTCCGTTTTCTTCTCCGACGAGTCGTTCCAATGGCCGCACAGTGCGCTCCCGTGGCCATCGTCTCCTTCCTCCCCTTTGTCCTCTTCCTCCTCTTGTCCTTGAGCTCTGCTCGTCTCCATGACCCTCTTGCGCTCGTCAGCTTCCTCCTCGGCGTCTTCCCGTGTCCCCCCATGACTACTGCAGCCGGCAGAGCCATGGCCGGACTCGCTCGGCGGCGATCGGCTCGGGTGCTCCTCGCCCGGCTATAAGTAGCCCCCTCGCGCCCTGTCCGAGCTCATCAGCAGCTCCCCCACCCTCCTCTATGTCTCCCAACACTCCTCATTTTGCCCCGGAGCTCCTCCCTGACCCCACCATCACCACAGCCGCCGCCTCGGGTCTCGCTCGATTCCAGCGATGCCGCACACCTCCCTCCGTTCCTCCCCCACCACTTCAACCCCTGGAGCCCGGCGGACCTCCCCATAGCCTCAGCCCCTCCTCTCCACCACCGTAGCTACATCTTCTCCGGTGTCCGTAGACCCTCTCCGCTGCGAGCCCTGCTGCTCCCTTTCCAACACTCTTCGCCGGAAACGGAGCATCTGGGCAGGTCGCCCGTCGCAAACGCGGTCGGACGTGCTGGCAATCATCGTCTAGGCGATATCCTCCCTCGGCCAGGCGCGCGCCCGAGCAGGAGGTTGAAGGAGGTCAGGCCAGGCGGGCCCCTCCCCTAGCGACCCCACCTGTCGGCGACTGGGAGACGCCATGTATGCGTAAGTGGAAGCGCCCCCAGCCGTGTTACGCTTCCTTCTCAGCGAAAAAGTATTCTCACTTTTACTTTTTCTGTTTTCAGCCCGGCCGGCCGAACCGGTTATTTTGTGAACGTTCACCCGTTAGCAGCAAAAATGAACAGATTATGTTTATTTTTCTGCCTATCGAATGAACGGCCACAACTTTTCCACCGTGACTCCAATTGAGGTGATTCAAGCGCTCTTGTTCTCTGTTCGTCGTGCTCTTTCTGATGGGACTATTTTCTTTATGCTTGCACAGTCTGAAAATACCCATTTTGCCCTTGCCCTATATCCTGCCCCTCTGAGAGGGAATCTTTTTCCGTCAAATATTTCCGCGAGGTGATCACACTTCTTGCTGGAGTATTCCTCGACCCCCAGGCAAGCCAATATCTTATCATGGGCCCCTAACTTGCATGTTGGCTTTGCTTGACCCCTGCGTGTGTGTAGTTGCAGTAGTTCTTGTCCATCCCGTGTGCAGTTATTTCAGTTATGCTATATGTTCTATTGCTTGCCATGTCATGCTTGTGCTTTCTGGATATCTTTTGCCACGCTAGCTAGAATATCGTTATAAATACGATCATGCCTCTATTTTAATTAAGCTTCATGCTAGTAATATCGATGCTATGATGGTTCTGTTGCATTGTTGATATGCTTTGTTTCGTATTGCGATGTTCCATATGCTATAGTTGTGCACTTGAGAAGCTGGGTATTTTGTAAAAGCATTTGTATGCTGCATGCTCATTGTTATATTCATGCTAATATGCTCATAATGTTGGTGATGCTGGAGAAGATAATAAGATGACTTAATAATAACAATCCTCCTCCGTCATCGATGGGATCGAGTCATAGTGCCACCAAATCGAACTTCTTCAGTGCAGCCACATTTGCCTTTATGGGAAGGCCTTAATGTGATCTATTGTCATGCCTCTCGCCGGTGCCTTCAACGAGGGAAGGTTATGGGCACGCGCTACCCTGATCAGGTAGGCAGACATAAGCCTTGTGTGCCCAGGTTTGTTTTTGAGCTCATGTCCCCGATTGGGACCATTTATGTTTTGCCACGACGGTGGCCGTTGATGCCTTTGGTAGGCACGGGGCCACCCAGGACTGAACCCAAAAGGGGTGTTCGTCGGAGTGGCCAGGAGAGTGTCATGGGCAATGGATCGGTTTCGTCGAAACGTCGTTGGTCCACCCGAATGGGAGTGCAAGGCCATGGGTTCTGTGGTGTGGGTAAAGTGTGCTACCTCTGCAGACCGTGTATTAAGTCTATCGATAGCCGCAAAGTTCATAGTAGGTCACACTATCGGGTCTCGGTCGAAAGGGAGGATAAACCTGAAATAAAGAATGTGATAAATAAGGTGCTATAAAAAATGTGATGACTTGGACTATGAGATAGTCGTGAGAAGTCATGGTGATGTTTTGATATGATCACAAGACGAGGTCTCGGTGAGTCATGAGTTTGCTCCGAGGAGCCGTGACAGAGTAAGAGATTGTTGCATAACGTTAATACAGTATGTCTTCATGGGAGGTAACTGGTAGTTTATTTTTAGCATAGTTTATGCATGACTCCATGTCTGATAGATGCATCTATGACATGCCATGTTCGAAATGCTATGCTATGCCATGTTAAAGATATGTTTTGATATGGCATGTTATTGATATGATGCTATGATGTTGTCCATGATTAGTTTGATCTATGTCTCTTGTTAATATCATGTCATGCTTAGTTTCTGTTATGCGGCAGGTTGTTGCATGTGCTTAGTTCTTGCTTTGTCTTCTGCCTGTTTGGATACTATGTAATTGGTTGTCTTGCTAGTACATTCAATGTACTGACATGGCGTGTCATGCCAGTTTGTAGGTCGTGCCTGGATTGTTTGCTTGATTCGTCGCGCTAGGTTGTAACCTTGCTAGTCCTATGAGTTGTCCAGCCCAGCCAGAGTCGTTATGCTGCCAAACCAAGACTTTCGCCGCCATTTAGCTAGCCTTAGAGCTATGCCAGATAATTGTATTCATCAATGATGTAATCATCTATACATGTATTTGATGAATATTCTTGTACCTAGGATGCTGTATCATGGACCTATCGTGCATCAGGTGTTATCCTGGGCTGACGTACAAAGGCCCCCTGCTCCATGCAGGATGGAGGCGCCGGCGATGGCGGCGACCTACCAATGCTTTCGGGGGTGGTGTGTGTGTCTGTGTGAGCGGAGGTTTTGGGGAGTGTGTGGTGTGTGTGGAGGGGGGGCAGGTTGTATTTGAGGAAATACTGTGGCAACTGAAAAATTTTACTAGGCGGGAGTAACAGGGTGGGGCTACTGAAAATTTGGATCAAGAGCGAGCAGATATTTTTGAGATTGCGAGGGATGCAGAGGCGGGAGTAAAATGCCGGGGCTACTGAAAATTTGAATCAAGGGACTGAAGCAGATCGGGAGTATCAGACATCGCACATGGTCTGCACATACTAATTGTGTGCTATCAAACATTAAAACCTTCTAGGCGGTAGATATTTTCAAGATTACGAGGCAATAATACTGTGGACTATAGCCGACACACCTTCTCGCGTAAGCCATTGGCGTACTATACACTGACGGTGCTCCAGGATATTTTGTACTGCATCTCACACGGTTGGTGATAATAAACTATGTGGGATCTACTTGATTTTCCATCTTGATTTCAATTACATAATGGGGTCACAGCGGCAATGTACGGTGTTTGAATTGCTAGACCTTTTATCTGCTTATGTCAATGGGTTTATGCTTATGTCCCATGCAAGAAATGGGGATGAATTTCGAACACCACGACACCTTTGGGGACGAAACAATATCTGCTTCCTCTTATTGCTTTTAAAAAAATTCTAGTGTCAACATAGAACAACATGAGTGGTGTGTTAAGTTTTGGAATTTTTCGAGGTTCGTTCGGACATTTTTATACATTAACTGGGTTTTCCAGGTATTTTATGTGCATAATTCAAATTTGAAATACATGCACATGCTCCAGTACATATAAATTGGTTGAAAAATCAAATATGTGTCCTTGGGTGCATGCTTAGGTCCCATCCAAGAAATGGGAATGGATTTCAAACACTAGAGCACTGTTGATTGCCGGCAAAATGTTGAGATACCTGGTTTTTAAATTCTAGTAAATCCAAAACTCGTCTGAAATTCATGAAACTTGGCATGGTATCATGGAGCGACATCAACATGCCGTGGTAAAAAAATCCCATTTCGGGCAGGTTTAGGTCTAAGCTTCTCACAAACCAGAGCTTCTCACAACAAGCCTGGTGGTTTCGGTAGGGAAAGTGCCACCTTTTGGGACAAAACAATATCCGTTGCCTCTTATTGCTTTCAAAAAATTTCTAGTGTCAACATAGAACAATAGGAGTGGCGTGTTAAGTTTTGGAATTTTTTGGGGTTCGTTTTGACATTTTTATACATTAACTGGGTTTTCTAGGCATTTTATGTGCATAATTCAAATTTTAAATACATGCACATGCTCTAGTGCATATAAATTGGTAGAAAATCAAATATGTGTCCTTGGGTGCATGCTTAGGTCCCATCCAAGAAATGGGAAAGAATTTCAAACACCAGGGCACTGTTGATTGTCGGCAAAACGTTGAGATACCTGGTTTTTAAATTCTAGTAAATCCAAAACTCGTCCGGTGCGCAAGTTCACCGGGAAGCGTGCGAGATGTTCAACGCATGATTTGTGCATCTCTTCAACGCAAATGGTTCAGTTAAGCAGTAAAGCGGCAGAAAGTAAACCAAAAAATATATGTGCTGCCACACGCCCCGTGTGCCGTGCGAGCATGCGTGAGTTGACGGGACACATGCAAGCAGTCTGCTGCACAGGCATACCGGGAGGCGTGCGTGCATGTGTGTGTATTAACAGGGAGGCGTGCGAGTAGCTGTGTGAAATGATGGTAGGAATGGCAGAAGTCCGCCGCGCAGGCTCACCGGGAGGCGAGACAGCTTTTGACCGCAACCTGCCCCACTCCCACTGGCCATAATAGGTGGCCGCACCCCCGGTCCACAGTGGTCACCAGCGTCTAGACTCTGGAGTGTATGACGATGTCGCCGAAGAGCACCATCGGAGGGAGTGGCGATGCCGGGGCTGGTGAAGCACCCACGCAATGCGTGAAGCTGGCCATAGAGGTTTCCGTCGTCGTCGAAGAGGTCTCGCGCAGGCAGTAGCACGACCTTTTCTTTGTCTGCGCCGTTGTGCCCCCCCCCCCCCCCTAGCCGGAGCCGGAGGTCAATAGCAACTCTGGCAACGACTGCGACTCCGACGGAAAACCAGTTAGTCGTCTATATACCCATTTGTGAGGCAAACATATCATCTGTTTTCTCTGGTTAATCCCCTCCCCCCCACACCCCGCCCCTCTATAATTTTTCTGGAATACAAATCCTATGGTTATGTTCTCTCAGTTCATGACATCAGAGTAATAAAGATCCATTAGATGCACGTAGTGTATTGATTGTTTGAATGTTATCCGTATAGAGTTAGTGATTAATTGTTTGTTCTGTACAAATGATTTTTGCTAATAATCCTACTAGCGTTAGCTTGCGTGCTAATAATTCGTGGCCAGATCTTGAGAATTGATTTTGAATGTCCTACATATACGTTTGTGCCTTTTTTCTTCCTGATCTTGAGAATTGATTTCGAATGTCCTACATGTTATGCCATTTTTTTCTTTCATATTGGTACGTACACAGATGAGGCTCCGGCCAGCGACGTCGCCGGATGTAGATCTTGGATCCGGCTGTGCGGCTAGAAGCGCCCCCTGGACACGAGGAACCAGTAGAATCTCCGGCGGACTGCATCAGCGATCTCCCAGACGGCATCCTTGGGGAGATCATATCCCTTCTCCCCACCAAGGATGGCTGCCGCACACAAGTCCTCGCATCTCGGTGGCACACTCTATGGTGCACCGCGCCTCTTAATCTCGACTGTCGTCTATCTGTTGATGATGATTCTGAACACCCCGGAGCCATCATCTCCTCCCACGAGGGCTCCGTTCAACACATCTGCTTCCCGGCATGCTACCTGCTGGACATACCCTGCATGGTGGCCACCTGGCTGACATCCCGTCAATTCAATAAACTCCAGCAGCTTGAGTTCTACCATTACTACAACGATAGGTTACCACCAAGAGCTGCATCTGTGCCCTCACCATCGATGCCCATCTCATGGTTTTCCTCCTCTCTCTCCACACCGCCACCTTGACCCTTTGCCATCTAGCAGACTATCTAGTACAAATTCTTCGACTGCCACTGCTAAAAAAACTTGCACTTGTGTTGGTTGATCTGTCAGTGGCTTCACTTCACAACATCATCCACTCTAGCTTCCCTGCACTGCAGCGTTTGGTGCTTGTTTTTGGACTAGGAATCCACATCCCTTGCCTCGAAATAAAGTCGTCTCACCTTGTAAGCATTGGAATTCATTTTGAAGGACAGAAGCTCATCATCGAAGACGCCTGTCGGTGTCAAAACTGGCGGATCTCGGGTAGGGGGTCCTGAACTGTGCGTCTAGGCGGATGGTAACAGGAGACAAGGGACACGATGTTCTTACCCAGGTTCGGGCCCTCTCGATGGAGGTAATACCCTACTCCTGCTTGATTAATATTGATGATATGGTTAGTACAAGAGTAGATCTACCACGAGATCAGAGAGGCTAAACCCTAGAAGCTAGCCTATGGTATGATTGTTGTTCGTCCTACGGACTAAAACCCTTCGGTTTATATAGACACCGAATAGGGTTAGGGTTACACAGAGTCGGTTACAATGGTAGGAGATCTACATATCCGTATCGCCAAGCTTGCCTTCCACGCCAAGGAAAGTCCTATCCGGACAAGGGACGAAGTCTTCAATCTTGTATCTTCACAGTCTAGGAGTCCGGCCAAAGATGATAGTTCGGCTATCCGGTCACCCCCTAGTCCACGACTCCCTCAGTAGCCCCTGAACCAGGCTTCAATGACGACGAGTCCGGCATGCATATTGTCTTCGGCATTGCAAGGCGGGTTCCTCCTCCGAATACTTCATAGAAGGTTTTGAACACAAGGATAGTGTCCGGCTCTGCAAAACAAGTTCCACATACCACCGTAGAGAGAATAATTTTTGCACAGATCCGTTGACGTATTCCGCGGCATGATATCACACCACGGCCAAGCCTTTATTCGAATCGTTTTTTTACTGTTCCACCTTAGCGCGTTTGGCGAGGCGGTTTCCTTGGCACGTCTTATCAAAGCGTAGATCGTGCCCCCTTATTCCGGGATTCTCATCAATACGGACGTGGGTAACCCAATTGTGCCCGGCACGCCTCCTCTATCGAAGGCGAGTCCCAATCGACCACGGGGAGGGCTCTTGGTATTCAACCTCTTTATAATGAGACCAAGGCCCTCTTCTTTTTTCCACCCTCCATCGAATTCGCCTCACGCTTCGAGTTCTAACACCCAAAGCTTTAGATTTAGGCGCTTCGGACCTTCGACGATGTCCGGCTTCGACCAGCTCGGCAGATGGATGTCTTCTTCCGTCACAGAAGAAGATGTGCTAAAGCTGCGAGACGCCAGGTATCTAACCGGCGAGATTTCGCATAGGCTGCCTGCTCGTGGCAGGTCATTCCCACTCCCGAGTCCGGCGAGGCGTGGTGTTTGTATCTCACTTCCTTGAGGTTTAGGCTTCCGACGGATCCCTTTGTCGCGGGGCTCATGTTTTATTATGGGCTGGATTTCCATGACTTGAATCCGGAGTCCATCCTCCATATCTCGTCATTCATTGTCGTATGTGAAGCCTTCCTCCATATTACCCCTCACTTTGGATTGTGGCTCAAGACCTTTAAGGTGGAGCCGAAGATGATCGAGGGGCAACAGGAAGAGTGCGGAGGGGCTATCATAAGCAAGTGCGCTGATGCTCCATGGCCCGAGGGCTCTTTTCCGGTGGAGCTTGGTTTGTGGCAACGGGAGTGGTTCTATATCACCGCTCCCCGGGGCACCAAATGGGTGGCGCCTCCCGCCTTCCGCTCAGGTCAACCACAGTGGCTGGCGTCATGGGTCAACAAGGGGCTCGACTGGGGGCCGTCCAAGGACGTTCCTTTGTTGCAGGGCCGTATTCGAGACCTCCAAGAAAGAGAGATTAATCTGGTCGCAGCGGCGCAGGTTATATTGATTCGGCGCCTTCTGCCCTGCAAACGTCGCCCCCTCCGTCTGTGGGAATTTAATCCGGAGGGACCACGAGCTCTCCAACATTTTATGGGTACGACACCCGGTGGAGATGTATAAACTGTTCTTCGGATCACAAGAGAAGTGTCCGGACCTGACTGAGGACGCAGGACTAAGCTGCAATCGCCCAGGTACTCAAGTAAGTAGTCATGTACCCGGACAGGCTGTCCGATCATTTATCATAAACTTGCCCTTAAAGGAGCTGTTTCTTGAACAGGAGTGGATAGCGAAGGCAAAGTTGATAAGGTGTCCGGCTCCCCTCCCGGAGACCATGCGATCCGTCTTGACCAAGATCTTTGAAGGTCGCGCCTTTTGAAGAAGGCGAAGGGGGAGGGAAGCAACTGCCTCCTGACGAACGAGGCTTTCAAGGCGGAGGATCAAAGTCCCACCCTCCAAGGAGAGAAGAGGACCGCTTGAAGGTCCGAGGTCAAGGCCTCAAGAGGGAAAGAAATCTTCGTCGAGAGTCCGCCCTGGAAGTACCCCAGCCGCACTATTTCCCCAAGGGGATCAGCCCTCCAGCAAGTCGTAAATAAAAAAGAAGGGGTCTTGTAATAAGGGACATCCCTGTATTTATTTCTGAAGATAACCTAAATTATACCTTGTAGTTCGGATCTCAGCCCTTCTCGGCAGAGCTCGTCTTCGGGGGATCTTCTTCCGGAGATGATGGAGAGCGAAATGCCTCCACCTGTCGCACCTTCATGCAAGGCGGACGAACCTGAGGTGTCATCGCGGAGGGCTTCCCCGGGTCCGGTGGGGCCAGAGGGTCCGGCGCCAACTGGCGTGCGGTCGGAGGAGCTGAAGGATCTTCTCGGGAGAGCGGCTATCTCAGAAGATCACCGTGCGCTGCTGGGTGCGGTGATTGAAAGAATTGCATCCGCTGAGAGCGGATTGCATGAAGCCGTCAGAAGCTTACTGACGGGGTTCGAGGTACGCAAAAATGATGTACCTTCTGACAGTTATGCATATAGAATGCGCACTATATAGATAGTAGCCCCTGAGACTCGGTATGTTGTCAAAATTGACAGCATGCCGAGGATCATAATCTCAGTTATAACATATCACCGCTCCTAAATAGGTGGCGGGCGTCCGATGTGCCAGCCGGATGATGAATATGCCGAACTAAAGCGGCAACTTGACGAGGCAGATGCGGATATCGCGCTTGTCAATAAGCGGTTTGACGACTCACAAGGTATGCGACTTCTTCGCGGACGCCTGGTAAGGGAGCTTGACGCCCGTACCTTACCACTTGTATGCTTAATGCAGGTGGTGCCGCTACTGTGGAGGAGCTGCGGGCGGAACTCGCCCGAGCTAAAGAGCAAGCCAGAAATAGTAATGCGGCCGCTTTAATGGCGGCCGAAGAGCTAAAAGCCGAACGGGCTGCTCACTGCCGAAGCAAGGATGAAATGGCCGATATGGCCGTAAAGTTGAAGAATGCTACCAACCGCTGCCGGGTTCTTGAAAAAGAACGTTAAGCGGAGCAAGAGGACCTGAAAAAGGCTACCGCCTAAGCCAAGGATGCCCGCTCCGCAATGAGAGCTGCAAAGGAGGAGCTGCGTCAGGCTGTGGATGTTGCTGCTGGAAAGCCTTTTCTGCTGCGGAGGAAGTTCACGGATCTGAAGTATGCTCAGTTGGACCGGTTGTGGAGTTCGGAGGATGCTTATCTAGATTTAGCGGCGAGTGCAGCGGACGCGATCGAGCACTTCCGAGGCGAGAAGGGCACGAAGGGAAGAGCTGTTTTGGTCGCGCCCATAGTCGAGGCGTCCTCTTACGTTAACCGATCGGTTGGCGAATGGGCGAGCTGAATCGATTGTCGGACTTGCCATGAAGCGTTTAATGACCCATTTGTGGCGGGGAAACCTCAGCCAAGAGTTATTTTGGCTTAGTGCAGCAGTTCCTTAGTGCGGTACAGCGTGACGCAATGAAGCGGTCGGCGTGCATTGAGGGTGCGCGTATGGCACTTGCCCGTGTCAAGACATACTGGGCAGAAATGAAGGCCACCAACGTTGCGTCCCCAGATTCGGACGGAAGCCGAGTACCAGTCGAGCGCTATTTTGAGGAAGTTCTTCCGGGCGCTCGTTTAATAGAGACGCAGTGCTCGAAGGATGTTATGTTTGAATGACATGTGTAACTTATGAAACAACGTTTCAATATAATATAAGAGCTTTTATACTTGTTCGTTCAAGTAGTAAACTACTCCTGTCTTGGCCGTTGATGTATATGTATATATAACCTGAAGATGGCAGTCTTGACTTCAGCCCCCATGCACATAGTGCGGGGGTGTTTGCAAAGAAGGCGCTTTTTCACACTTAATCCAACGTCTTGGTCCTATTAAGGAGGTGGTAGCATAGCAAACTAGGCAACCGGACTATAATGCTTTATCACTTTCACTTAGCCATAGGAGTTCGATGGTGGGGCTATTATATAGCCCCTGGGGGCACCGCACTCTCCCGAATTCGGGGTGCGTATGTGCCTGACCGGAAAACGGTCCTTCTTTAATGCGGGGGAATTCTAAACATTCCGGTGGGTCATCGAGTGGTTGACCAGTCTCACGCTATATCATGATAGACAGTTTTAGCTTTCTCCACTGAGGTGCTCAACCCAGCTCAACCGGGGCACAATCGCAGTGGTTCTCCCAGTGCTACCTAAGCCGATATAACGGAACGTAAGGTACCAAAACATGGGAGTCGGGTGTCGTGGTTCTAAGTCTGACAGTAGAATGGGGGGTAGGTATGGAGATGCAAGATCCTAGCTATGGAGTAGTTGTATATGCAAGGGATTTACGAGTTCAGGCCCTTCTCAGAGGAAGTAACAGCCCTACGTCTCGGAGCCCTGAGGCGGTCGACTAGATTATCTGCGTATGTGTTACAGGGGTGCGAACCCTTCTACCTGTGGAGGGGGGTGGCTTATATAGAGTACGCCAGGACCCCAGCCAGCCCATGCAGTAGAGGGTTTAAGGTACGTTAAGGCTAGGCGTTACTAGTAACGCCTTACATAAAGTGTCATTAAGGTCATAAAGACTATTTAACTACAGACCGTTTGGACACCGAGTGGCTCTTGGACTCTTGGTGGTCGAGTGGGTCTTCATAATCGAGTGTCTTTGGATCTGTCGAGTGGGAGCCTACCAGGTCGACTGGAAGGCTGCTTCTCTTGTGAGTGTCCTTGTGGAAGGTACCTTTGGGCAGGTCTATGACCCTACCCTAGGTACATGACTTCATCATTAGCCCCCGAATGGATCGAGGTTTGAGTGAGGAAGGAGTTGATAATCTTTCCGACCTGTTCTTTGTGTTGTGAGTGCGTCTTACTCTGGATCAGCGACCTTTTGGTGATGGCATCAACCTTTCTTTCAGTCGCCTTGATCCATTCTTCAAGTTTGTCGAGTGAACTTTGTGAACCTGAGGATTTCCGAGCGACGGATCTGAGGAAATCTGTTATCTGACGAGTTGCTCTGCAGTTAGCGGATTTCGCGGGATCCGAATTTTGGGAAGCGCGCGAAGCGGAGAAAACCGCGGCACTCGGATGGGATAAGACGATGACGCCTTGATCCTCGCGCCGCCTTTTTCGCCATGTATCGTGCGCGCGCCTGTTGCGGGATCGTGACGGGATTGCCTGGGCCTACCGGTCAGCCACTCGAAAGCGACCCCATATAAGGCGTTGGACCGGCATTTTGAGCAGTCGCCTCAGATTTCTCCTCTCTCGCCTCAAAACTTTCTCGCCACGCTCTCCGTCCGCCCGATTACCGCAGCTCGGTACCTTTCTCGCCGGCGACCATGGTGAAGGACAAGACTGCCGCCCTGGAACGGGTGAAGAAGATGGCGGCGAAGGCCAAGGGGAGAGCGCCCAGTTGGGGCGGTTCCTCTTCAAGGGTCCAAGCTGCCGCAGGGCTGGGTCAAGGAGACTGGATCCGATCGACCATCACCGAAAAAGATCTCACCGATCGGCCAACGAAGGACTGATCCCCCATGGGTCGGCGAGGCTTCCGCACGCGAGTGGCAACCACAGCTGAAGAGGGTGAGTCGTCCTCCGTGCCACCCACGTAGATAGGGGGTTTTCTCGCCGCCAAATCCTTTTTTCGGGGTTTCTGAACTTTTTGGAGTGCAACTCCACCATTTCCTCAAACTCCATTGTGTATCTTGCTGCTTTCGTTTAGCTCTGCGAAATTTCTTGGGTTGTCGATCGCATTGGGGTCTTTTCAAGCACATATTCACCGTCGCTCTCGGACGGTGAAGAAAACGAGCCCAATGAGGAGAGGACCCAAGTAATCCAAATGTGTGGGGACTCGAGTCGGATGAGGGGAAGAGCGCCTTTCCAGCTATGACTCTCCCGACTCGGTTAGAGGTGGCGATCGACCTGGTTTTACTTCCAAGACCAGCCGACGCCAGGCGATCGACCTGGCTCCCTCCTTTCTCCATGGTCGAGTGAACAAGCCATCTTCCCTGAAGGTGTTGCCAGAGGAGAAGGCCCAAGTAAGCTTCTGATGGAGCGTGTAGTCCAGCTTATTCGCTAACGGGTGACTGGCATGGATCTCCTGGAGGTTTTTCTCCGACGGCGTATTCAGCCACTTCAATACCGAGGTCATCCGATGTGGATGTACTCCGGTATGGATGATACCACTCGGGTCCATCCGGAGGAGGTTGATGACGCCATACTGGAGAAGTGGATGACTGCCATCACAGGAAATAAAGACAACCCTCGCGGAGCTAGGAGGATTCCACCACTCGACCAGAGTTACCAACCAGACAAGGTATCACTACTTATCTCCGACTGTGATTCTGCTGCATTCATTCTGTTTTGATGTCAATTTCATCGACTGACTTTCACCTTGTTTTGTTGTCTTCTAGGTCACCACCGAGATGTACTGATGCCCAGCGGGCGCAGGAAGCAGCCAAGAAGAAGAAGGAAGTGGAGGTGAGAGTCGGAGGAATGGGAGTCCACGGCGAAGAGGATGAGGAGGATGATGGATCTGATGATGAGGAGGAGGAGGAAGAAGAGGAGGAAGACGTCGACCCTCCTCAATCGGAGGGAAGGTCCAAGTCGACGCACGACCAGTGACGTCGGCGCGATAAAGCTGTTGTGCCCACCGGTCGACCGACGAAGCGACCTAGGACAACTTCTCCAGCGCCGATGAGAAGCCGCCAAGCAACCTCGGCGGCGTCGTCGAAGCCGGCGAAGGCCCTGCCCAAGATGCGAATGGTCATCCCCACCATCTCCGGGTAACCAACAGAACCTTGTATTTCCTTTTTCAACATGAGTGAACTTTTAGTCGACTTGATGACTGATCAGCCGACTCTTGAAATCTACAGCGCCGCTACCTCCGAGACTTCAGCCAAGCACGATGATCAGGAAATGGAGGATGCGGCCACTTCTAATCTTGGTAAGATCTCTGAGATTTCACTTTTAGCCGACTGGAGCTTTTTAGTCGATTGGGCTTCCATGTTTACTTCTGGATCTCTCTTGTAGTTCCGCCTCACGTCATTGATCTTCCCGATGATGACGAGGAAGCGCCATTGAGGAAGAGGAGGAACAAGAAAGTGCCTGTTGGCAAGGCTGCTCAACTCGCGGCGACTCCTGAGACGTTGATTTCCGAGGGAGGCAACCCCACTCGGACTTCAGATCTTTGCTGTACCACCGACAAGTGCCCGACCCACTTCGTCGATCGCTGATCCACCATCTCTCTTTGCTACACACCACGTCCCGAAGACCAAGTAAGTGCTGCTAAGGAGGCCATCGCCGAGCAGGGATCATGATGGAGCAGGTGAAAGCGGCTCGAGAGGCAAGTCAGGCGGCCTATGATGCTAGTTCAGCTCTCCAGAGCAATGTCCAAGTAAGTCAGTCATCGCTTGCTTTGTTAGGATATACTATCTGAAACTGCTTTCTTCTGGAGATTTCCATATCTGTACACCCACTGGGTGTGTGTGTCGTTTGAACTTTTGTGGGGGCACGCTGAGTGCACCCACTGGGTGTAGTCCCCGAGACTATGGTCGACTGCGTGCAGTCGGCTATGGTCTTTATGCTGTGATCTTCTTCACTCGACTTGGACGGACCAAGTCGAATGGAACTGAGAAAACGGTGGGGGCACGCTGAGTGCACCCACTGGGTGTAGTCCCCGAGACTATGGTCGACTGCGTGGAGTTGACTATAGTCTAAAGAACTGTTTTTTTTACTGCGGCTGACCGCTGATAATTAGCCATGTTTTTAGAATCATAGCCTTTTTGCCTCTTTTGGTCGTCTGATCGAAACCAATTGGTAAACCAGTGGGGGCAACGCTGAGTGCACCCGCTGGGTGTAGTCCCCGAGACTACTTGTCGAATGTTTTATTCGACCGTAGTCTTAGAAATGCTACTATTTTTCCTTAGTCACTCGGAAGTGATCTGTCTTTGATGTCTTTCGTTGGTTGACTCTTTGTAGAAATCTTGCGAGCTTGTGGCTCGCTATCTTGAGATTAGAGAAAAGAAGATTCAGCTCAACCTCGATTTGAAGCTTGCTCAGGAGAATTTGCAGAAGGCATAGGATGAAGCAAAAGGTATGGCTGGTGAGAATTTTTGACGACTGCCTCTGTTTTTCTGCTCATTCTCAACTCTGTTCTCATTGTTGCTTTGCGATAAACCGGAAGAGACTTTGAAGAAGAAGGACCTTGACCTTGCAGAGGCACAGAAGGCGGCTTTGGAGAAAACAAAGCTCGCTGAAGAGAAGCTTGCCTCAGTCGACAAACTTGAAGATGAAAATGCCAAGCTGAAAGCCTCTCTTGACGCGGCTAACAAGGAAGTCAGTCGACTGAAGAACGACAAGAATGTTATGTCTGACAAGGTTGGCCAGCTGGCGGGGAAGCGAAACGACCTGGAGATTTATCTTGGAAGGTTCGCCAAGAAGCTGTTTCTCATGCTTGAAGGTAATCTCTTTTATCCAACTGTCTTGCTCTCACCGGCTCATCATATGATCTTCATTTTGAATCTGAGTTGTGTTTTCAGAATTCTGCCCAAACTTTGAAGAAGAAACCAGTCGAGTGGAAACCAGTTTGGACCCCATCAACTCTCCTGTGAAGGACGAAGCTGCTATGAATGTGCTCCGACTGGAGTCTCGTGTTGCTAGCGCAGTGGATTATCTTGCTCGACTGAAAGTTGCAGTGTCGCGGATCGACTCGACTCTCGGCCGAATGACTCTCCAGAATGATCTTGAATCTTTGATGACTCGACTGAATGAGATTCCAAGTCGAGTGCAAGAATGGAAGAAGTCATCTGCCAGGTGTGGTGCTGATGTTGCTCTATCTCTCATTCGTGTCCACTGCAAAGAAGCGCAAGAAGACAAGCTGGTGTCTCTCAAGGTTGCCAATACTAGGAAGCACGACTTCAGATCTTTCATGGAGACTTTCATCGCTGCTGCTACCCGTATTGCCGACGGAATCGACCTCGACCAGTTTTCAGCACCTTCGGTCCTCCACGGAGGAGTAAAAACTTCTAAGTCCCACTTTAAATTTGCCTCGGAATGCCGAGTGGTTTCAGAATCGTAAACTTTACTGGGCTTAACGCTGAGCACCTTTGGATCCGTGGGGCGTTTATCCGAACTTGATTTTTCCTTTAACATGCTTTGCTTGCCTTCGAGAGAACTTTATTCTTCATTTCGGAAGATATTCCATTGAAATTCCAATCGACTTGAGCTTCATCTATCCTGCAGGTAGAGATGGAACACAGACTGCGACTGACCTTGTCGTCTTTACAGATTGGGACGGACTGCACGTTGTACTTGTGGTGAAGCTCCGAAGGAGGAGGTAACAGTCGACCTGTACCTCGTCGTACTTGCGGATTGGGATGGACCACACGTTGTACTTGTGGCGAAGCTCCGAAGGAGGAGGTAGCAGTCGACCTGCACCTCATCGTCCTTGCCGATTGGGATGGACCGCATGTTGTACTTGTGGCGAAGCTCCGAAGGAGAAGGTAGCAGTCGACCTGCACCTCATCGTCTTTGCGGATTGGGATGAATTCCTTACTTAGGCGAGTACTGTGCTGCAGCTAAGCCCCCGAGTGGGAGGTTTGCTCTCCGCTCGGTAGGATTTTTATTACTTAGGCGAGCATTGGGCTGCAGCTAAGCCCCCGAGTGAGAGGTTTGCTCTCCACTCGGTAGGATTTCTATTACTTAGGCGAGCACTGGGCTGCAGCTAAGCCTCCGAGTGGGAGGTTTGCTCTCCACTTGGTAGGATTTTTATTACTTAGGCGAGCACTGGGCTGCAGCTAAGCCCCCGAGTGGGAGGTTTTCTCTCCACTCGGTAGGATTTCTATTACTTAGGCGAGCACTGGGCTGCAGCTAAGCCTCCGAGTGGGAGGTTTGCTCTCCACTCGGTAGGATTTTTATTACTTAGGCGAGCACCGAGCTGCAGCTAAGCCCCCGAGTGGGAGGTTTGCTCTCCACTCGTTAGGATTTCTATTACTTAGGCGAGCACTGGGCTGCAGCTAAGACCCCGAGTGGGAGGTTTGCTCTCCACTCGGTGGGATTTCTATTACTTAGGCGAGCACTGGCTGCAGCTAAGCCTCCGAGTGGGAGGTTTGCTCTCCACTCGGTAGGATTTTTATTACTTAGGCGAGCACCGGGCTGCAGCTAAGCCCCCGAGTGGGAGGTTTGCTCTCCACTCGGTAGGATTTCTATTACTTAGGCGAGCACTGGGCTGCAGCTAAGCCTCCGAGTGGGAGGTTTGCTCTCCACTCGGTAGGATTTTTATTACTTAGGCGAGCACCGGCTGCAGCTAAGCCCCGAGTGGGAGGTTTGCTCTCCACTGTTAGGATTTCTATTACTTAGGCGAGCACTGGGCTGCAGCTAAGCCCCCGAGTGGGAGGTTTGCTCTCCACTCGGTAGGATTTCTATTACTTAGGCGAGCACTGGGCTGCAGCTAAGCCTCCGAGTGGGAGGTTTGCTCTCCACTCGGTAGGATTTTTATCACTTTGGATGTTTGAGGTGAATCCTTGGGCTGTTATAAGCCCCCGAGCGGGAGGCTGGCTCACCACTCGGCAGGGTTTGAATACTTAGGCGAGTACTTGGACTGCAGCTAAGCCTCCGAGTGGGAGGCTGGCTCGCCACTCGGTAGGATTTTGGATACTTAGGCGAGTACTTGGACTGCAGCTAAGCCTCCGAGTGGGAGGTTGGCTCGCCACTCGGTAGGATTTGGATACTTAGGCGAGTACTTGGACTGCAGCTAAGCCTCCGAGTGGGAGGCTGGCTCGCCACTCGGTGGGATTTTGGATACTTAGGCGAGTACTTGGACTGCAGCTAAGCCTCCGAGTGGGAGGCTGGCTCACCACTCGGTAGGATTTTGGATACTTAGGAGAGTACTTGGACTGCAGCTAAGCCTCCGAGTGGGAGGCTGGCTCACCACTCGGTAGGATTTTGAATACTTAGGCGAAGCGGATTCGCAGCTAAGCCCCGAGTGAGAGACCTGCTCGCACTCGAAAGGATTTTTTTTTACAAACTTAGGCGAATCGGATTCGCAGCTAAGCCACCCACTGGGGGAAATTCCAACAAAAAGCAATATCAATCACTGGGAAAATTATAACATTCTTGTCTTAGATAAACAAACTACAAAAGTACTTTTATTACATCTCAACCGAGTGAGTTTTAAGTGTAGAAGGGGCGGAGCAGCTCCGCGTTCCAAGCTTGAGGCTCGTCGATCTGGCGATCAACGTTGTAGAGATGATATGCTCCATTGTGGAGGACTCTCGTGACGATGAAGGGACCTTCCCAAGTGGGAGCAAGCTTGTGTGGTTTCTGTTGATCCACTCGGAGGACCAAATCTCCCTCTTGGAAGGCTCGACTCTTCACATTTCTGGCATGGAATCGACGCAAGTCTTGCTGATAGATAGTCGAGCGGATCAAGGCCATCTCTCTCCTCTTCCAAGAGGTCGATCGCATCTTGCCGGGCTTGTTCGCTTCCTCTTCAGAGTATAGCTCGACTCGAGGCGCATTGTGAAGCAGGTCACTCGGCAGAACTGCTTCAGCTCCATAGACCAGGAAGAATGGAGTTCTCCCAGTCGACCGATTAGGAATGGTCCTCAATCCCCGTGAGAACTGATGGAAGTTCGTCGACCCAAGCTCCTGCTGCGTGTTTGAGATCACGCATCAGCCGAGGTTTCAGCCCTTTGAGAATGAGGCCGTTTGCACGTTCTGCTTGTCCATTCGACTGAGGATGAGCCACTAAAGCATAGTCGACCCACGTGCCTTGAGAGGCGCAGAAGGCTTTGAACTTGTCATTATCGAAGTTTGACCCATTGTCGCGATGATGCTATGCGGAACTCCATATCTGAATATCAACTCTCGATGAAACCGATAGCGGGCATGCATCGAGGTTCTTGATGGGCTTGGCTTCGATCCACTTGGTGAACTTGTCGACTGCTAGTAGCAAATGAGTGAAGCCGCTTCTGCCTGTTCTCAAAGGTCCAATCATGTCCAATCCCCAAACAGCGAAGGGCCAAACGAGTGGAATGGTCTTCAAGGCTGAGGCTGGCTTGTGCGACATGTTGGAATAGAACTGACATCCTTCACACTTTTCGACTATTTCTTTTGCCATTTCATTTGCTTTCGGCCAGTAAAATCCCGCTCGGTATGCTTTAGCCACAATGGTCCGAGAGGATGCATGATGGCCACAGGTCCCCGAGTGGATATTCTCAAGAATTATCTGACCTTCTTCTGGCGTGATACACTTCTGGCCGACTCCAGTCGCGCTTTCTCTGTACAATTGTCCTTTGATTATTGTAAAGGCCTTGGATCGACGAACGATCTGTCGAGCCTCTTCTTCATTCTCTGGGAGCTCCTTCCTAAGGATATATGCGATGTACGACACTGTCCAGTTGGGAGTGATGACCATAACTTCCATAATTAGGTCGACCACGGCTGGGACCTCAACTTCAGTCGGATCATTGGCACTCTTTTGCTGCGGGGCTTCTTCTGTGAAAGGATCCTCCTGCACTGATGGAGCATGAATGTGTTCTAAAAATACATCACTGGGAATGGCTTCCCTCTTGGACCCTATCTTCGCCAAATCATCCGCAGCTTGATTTTTCAATCGGGTATATGATGAAGCTCTAACCCTCGAATTTTTTCTCCAATTTCTCACTGCATTACAATAACCTGTCATAGCTGGGCTTCGACATCCCACTCCTTCATCACTTGATTAACAACCAGATCTGAGTCGCCATAAACCATAAGGCGACGGACGCCGAAAGTGAAATGGCCATGCGCAACCCATACAGAGTGCTTCATATTCTGCTTCGTTGTTGGAAGAATCAAAGTGAATCTGGAGAACATACTTGAGCCTATCTCCTCGGGGAAACCAATACAACCCCTGCACTGAACCGCTCAGATCTTGGAACCATCAAAAACATAGTCCAAAGTTCCGAGTGAACTTGGGTCGAAGCTGTTGTTCAGTCCACTCGGCGAGGAAATCTGCTATTGCTTGGGACTTGATGGCTTTCTTTGCCTCGAATTTGATATCAAGGGGAAGGAGTTCAATCGCCCATTTTGCCACTCGACCAGTTGCATCTCTGTTATGAAGAATTTTCGACAAAGGGCGTCACGACGAATCGTAATGGAATGATCGAGAAATAATGAGCAACCTTCTTCGTGGTCATATAGATCCCATAAACAAGCTTCGATAGTGAGGGTATCTTTGCTTTGACGGGTCAAGATTTCTTGAAAAATAATAAACTGGGCGTTGAACTTTGAAGGCTTTTCCTTCTTCTTCCCGCTCGACCGTAAGTACGGTACTGACGACTTGTCCAGTGGCTGCAATGTAAAGCAGCAAAGGCTCCTTGCTGATTGGAGCAGAAAGCACCGGCTGGGTGGAGAGCAGAGCTTTGAGCTATGCAAACGCTGCATCAGCTTCTAGAGTCCACTCGAACTTGTCTGACTTCTTCATCAATCGGTACAAAGGCAATGCCTTTTCACCGAGGCAAGAGATGAATCGACTTAAAGCGGCCAAGCATCCAATAAAGCTCGGACATTGTGCACACATGACAGGCGCTTCATTCGGAGTATGGTGCCAACCTTTTCTGGGTTAGCATCGATTCCTCGCTCAAAAACGAGAAAACCGAGTAACTTTCCACCAGGGACTCCGAATTTACACTTTGATGGGTTAAGCTTGATATCATACCTCCTGAGATTGACAAATGTTTCAGCAAGGTCAGTCAACAGGTCGGAACCCTTTCGTGATTTGACCACTATATCATCCATGTATGCTTCCACATTCCGACTGATTTGAGTGAGCAAACACTTCTGAATCATCCTCATGAATGTGGCTCCGGCATTATTGAGACCGAATGGCATGGTGACATAACAGAAGCACCCGAATGGAGTGATGAATGCTGTTTTAATCTCATCGGGTCCATGCAGACGGATCTGATGGTACCCGGAATAGGCGTCTAAAAAAGACAACCTCTCGCATCCCGCAGTTGATTCGACTATTTGGTCGATGCGAGGAAGAGGGAAATGATCTTTCGGGCAGGCCCGATTGATATGCTTGAAATCGATGCACATGCGCAACGACTTGTCTTTCTTGGGGACCATGACAACGTTGGCGAGCCACCGGAGTGGTAGATCTCTGGATGAACTCTGCTGCTAAGAGCCGAGCCACCTCCTCGCCAATGGCCTTTCTCTTCTCGACGGCGGACCGCCAAGATACTCTTTAACTGGTTTGAATTTTGGGTCGACTCGTGGCGATGCTCAGCCAGCCCCTCGAACACCGGCATGTCGCCAGAGCTTCCATGCAAAGATGTCCCAGTTCTCACGGAGGAACTGGATGAGCGCTTCTTCCTATTTTGAGTCGAGTGTTGTTGAGATGTTGGTCGGAGCAGCGTCGGGATCAGTCGGGTGAATGTGAACCTGTTTCGCCTCGCCAATCATTGAATGTCGACTCAGAAGCGGGCTTCTTAGCTCGCAACAAATCACTCGAATCTGCAGTTTTCTGATACTCCTGTAGCTCTACCACTGCCAACTGAGCATCGGCGATCTTAGAGCCTTTCTGGAAGCACTCTTCTGCCTTCTTCCGATTGCCCGTGACAGTGATCACGCCCTTGGGACCAGGCATCTTCAGTTTAAGATACACGTAACATGGTCGGGCCATGAAACGTGCATAAGCTGGTCTCCCCAGAATAGCGTGATAAGCGCTCTGGAAATCCACGACCTCAAAGGTCAACTTTTCTTTCCGGAAATGCTTTGAATCACCAAAAACTACATCAAGAGCAATTTGGCCGAGTGACTCAGCCTTCTTTCCAGGAATGACTCCGTGGAAGCTCATGTTACTGGTACTGAGTCTGGACATCGGAATGCCCATCCCTTTCAACGCCTCTCACAGATAATATATTCAAACCACTACCACCATCCATCGACTTTGGTCAGGTTGAGTGCCTTCGACAACCTGGGTCGACCACCAATGCTTGCCTCCTGTGGGTGGCAATGTCGTCGGGTGATCGACCGGTCGAATGTGATGGCGATCTCAGGACCATTTCAGATAATTGGGAGTCGCCGAGCAACCAAGTTTACTTCCGATTGATAACCTTCAATCGACTTTTGCTTTCGACGTCGGCAAAAATCATCGTGGTGGAATTGACTGGGATATCCACCATCATCGTCATCTCTATCCTCAACTTTGTCCGCCTCCTTATCCCTATCCTTGGGTTGTTTCCTTGAACCGCTGAATCAAGAGCCGACAATCGTCGAGTGGTATGTTTCGGTAAATGAGTTTACCCTCTTCATCTTTCTTTGTATGAATATGACATGGTAAATCCAACACGCCGCTCCCATCCTGGTCTTTCACCTTCTTAGGGTTCCAAGGACCCTTGGGTTTCCCCTTGAACTTTCCCGAGTCACCGCCAAGGCCTCTCCGGAGCCGCTGGCTCGACTTTGCGCTTCGCTTCCATTGAATTTCCTCCGCCGGTCTCATTGGCGGCAGATTTATATTTACCACTCCGAAGCCGATCCTCTTCTTCACCATTTGCATATTTGGTGGCAATCTCCATCATCCGACTCAGGGTCATATCTCCGGTTCGACCAAATTTCAAACTCAATTCTCTGTTTTGACGCCTTCCTTGAAGGCACAGATCGCCGGTGATCGATACATTTTCCACTGTGGTGCAAAGTGATCCACCTCTGGATATAATCTCTCAAGGTTTCACTCGACTTTTGCACGCACGACTGCAACTCTGTCAAACCCGCTGGTCATTTGCAAGTTCCTTCAAATGTCCTGACAAACACTCGGGCAAGATCTTCCCAAGTGTAAATACTGCTGGGTGCTAATCGATGCAACCACGCCCTGGCTGAACCCTCCAACATAAGAGGTAAATGCTTCATGGCTACCTCATCGTTGCCACCGCCGATCTGAACCGCCACTCGGTAATCTTCAAGCCAGGTGTCGCTTGGATTCTCCAGTGAACTTGCTTGACTCAGATCGCCAACCAACCCGAAGTTGGGGGAATCACCGCAGCCTCGATGGCTCTGCTGAAATACTCGTCCCGAGACATGGACTCTACTCTTTGGAAGGAACATCTCTATCATGGTCGCCTCGGTGAGCTCTGTTCTGCCGACCAAACCTTGAACGATAATGGATCTCGGATCAAAGCCTGGTTCCACAGGTCGACCGGAACTCTTCGCCCAAAGACTGCTTTTGGCGTCTGTCATCCTGCTGCCGAGGAGCGTATGATCCACCCCTTGGGGGAGGAGTGGGCACTCGACGTCGATCGTTGCGATCGAATCGGTGCTCATACTGCTCGCGGCCCTTGTATTGATCATCACGCCGGCCTCCACGTTCCTCACGCCTCGGGCGCGATCTTGGACTATGGGCCGACTGGAATGAATTCGCAGCGATGGATCGGCTGTGAACCTTGTTCCGTGACTGGGATACAACTGAGTTTTGATCTCCTGCCGCCCGGAGCAAATCCCTGATTTGCTGCAAACCTCTACCTGCCTCCCACTGGGAAGGCTGAATTGATTCTGCTATACGGGTGGCAGCTGCTAAATTCTGAATCGGAGTTCGATATACCTGGGTTGGCGGTTGAAAGAGTGGCGCCGATCGGATTCGGAACCCTCGTCACAGACGCTCGTCAAAGACTCGCTGAAGATTCTCGGTCGAGTGCGCCAGCCAGGTTGGCTAAGCACGCATCCTCCAAGGCGCGAGCCTCGGGGTTTCTCCAACGATGGAGTGTGAAGTGCATCCATGTTCCGACGACGAAGCTCCTCCCTCTGGAGCGGCGTGAGGGGCTCGGGCAAGTACTCTTCGTGGGCTTGCGCCGATCGCCTCCACCGCCACCTTCATTGGTGCGGGTGAATCTGGGGACCGTGGTCCATCGACCATCGTAACCTCTGCCGCCGGGTCATCGCTATCGCATTCGACGCTGGTCTCTCGGAGCCAATCGACAGGTCGAACAGGCCGTAGAGATTCGCCGGGCTCGACGCGCGACTTGGGGATGGCCGATGGCGGGCCACCGCATGCCTCACCCACCGCTGAAGCCTCGACCGGCCGGAACGCTTGCGCCGATGGGAAATCGGGAGTGAAGACGGCGCAGAGCCGACCCATACTTTGGGTCGACGGTTGCCGCAGAGGACGCCATGGACACACGCGCGAAGTGCATCGCCCCGCGGATGGGGAGCGCGTCCACGTCGAGTGGAGTCTCCTGAAGCCAAGCAGAGTCGTCGGCGACGAACGTGAGCGCACCGAGACAGATCTCGTGGTCGTCGACCAGAACTCCACCTGAAACCATGATGCCGGAGATCGAGAGAATCCCAACTTCTCCAACAATTCGCTAGAACACCTGCCCCACGGTGGGCGCCAACTCTCGTGGTTCTAAGTCTGACAGTAGAATGGGGGGTAGGTATGGAGATGCAAGATCCTAGCTATGGAGTAGTTGTATACGCAAGGGATTTACGAGTTCAGGCCCTTCTCGGAGGAAGTAACAGCCCTACGTCTCGGAGCCCTGAGGCGGTCGACTGGATTATCTGCGTATGTATTACAGGGGTGCGAACCCTTCTACCTGTGGAGGGGGGTGGCTTATATAGAGTACGCCAGGACCCCAGCCAGCCCATGCAGTAGAGGGTTTAAGGTACGTTAAGGCTAGGCGTTACTGGTAACGCCTTACATAAAGTGTCATTAAGGTCATAAAGACTATTTAACTACAGACCGTTTGGACACCGAGTGGCTCTTGGACTCTTGGTGGTCGAGTGGGTCTTCATAGTCGAGTGTCTTTGGATCTATCGAGTGGGAGCCTACCAGGTCGACTGGAAGGCTGCTTCTCTTGTGAGTGTCCTTGTGGAAGGTACCTTTGGGCAGGTCTATGACCCTACCCCAGGTACATGACTTCATCACCGGGCAAACCCAACATTTGACCAAAGACATGATTCGGAGCTGATGCATATAAGGCCTAACTCGAGACGCCGAACACTCCCTAAGGTATTCGGTCTTTATAAAACGGGCAGAATAATGCCCTAAGCCCTCGTGTCCGTGTATGTGCAAAATTCTGCGCGGCCGATGCCAAAACGCCAGCCTCCTCCTCGGTTATAGCTAGAAAGGGGGATGTGTATCAACAAGAGACAGTAAAAAGGTTTACGCAGGTCTTAATCTGAAAAGAATCCTTGCAACGGTCCCCTCCGCACGCCTGCTGCGTGTATCTCCGCAGCCGTATTCTGGACGGGTGTAGCACGTTGTTCATCTGTAAAAGAGAGGAACTTAGTCGAAAAGAAAAAGGATCGTGCGAAAAATGTACTTTATATTAAATAAACAGAGTATGGTTCGAAAAGTGAATAAAATTGAGCTTTATTTTCTCTTGTTGTACATGCGTGCAGCCCCTTGTACGGGGGTATGCCGCTAGTAGGCGCCGGACTCGTCTAGCCATGTCCGGGGTTCGAATGACCTATTCAGGTGCTTTGGTTAGCGGAGCCGGATTGATGTGGGGTTTTCAAGGCAGTCTTGCATTCTTCCGTGCTCGAGTAACACTTAATACTCCCTTTTAATGAGATGATGCCGCGTGGACCGAGCATTTTAAGTGTAAGAGATGCATAATGCGGTATTGCGTTAAAGCGGGCGAAAGCTTCACGCCCCAGTAGTTCTTGATAGCTACTTTCGAATGGGGCGATGTGGAAGGTTAACTTTTCGCGGCGGAAGTTGTCGGATGAGCCGAACACAACTTCTAGCAGAGGGAGCCCGCACAATGGGCATATGTGCTCGCATTATTCCTTGAAGGAAGTGTTGCCATGGCTAATCCTGTTTGGGTTTATCCCCATGTTGCGGATTGTGTCCTGATATAGCAGGTTTAAATCACTGCCGCTGTCCATTAGGACTAGCGTAAATTGAAGACCGTCGATTATAGGTTCTAGTATCAAGGCAGTCCATCCCCCGTTCCGGATACTTTCAGAGTAGTCCTGATGGTTGAAGGTGATTGGTTTTGACAACCAGTGTTGGTACTCCGCTGGGGTAGTCTGTGCGGCGCGCATTTTAGTGGGCGCCGTGCTGTTTTTCCCTTTTATCACGTGAAGTGAGTTTACTGTTTTAACCACTTGTGGGAAATTCTTTTGTTTTCCGGGGCTCAGCTTGTGGTGCTCGTCATCATCCTCACTTGGTGTGTCGAGCCCCTTGTGTTCGGCGTTGAGTCTGCCGGACTGCTTGAAGACCCAACAATCTCTGTGGGTATGGTTTGCAGCCCTCCCGGGAGTACTGTGGATTTGGCATATCTTGTCCAAGATTTTGTTTAAGTTGGATAGCTCATCGCTATTGTCCTTAAGGGGCAGATTTTTATTGTTCTGCCGTGAGCTTTTGAATCCGGCGTTGACTGTCGCGCTTTGGACCGCTCCTTAATCCGCGCTGGTCCTTGCTACATCGTGGTTTCCCATTCCCATCCCCGACTTGGATGTATTTGGGTCGCTGGTATCTGCATCTTGCTAGCCAGCTATCCTCTCCCGCAAAAAGTGGGTCATGAGGCTTGTTAATGCGGCCATTTTTCTCGGCTTTTCTTGGCCGAGGTGTCCAAGCGAGCCATTCATCTCGGACGTTGTGTTTGAAGGCTGCTAAGGCTTGGCGTCCGACAGTCAACTATTTGGTTCTTTTGGTGAGGAACCTGTTCCGAATTTCGGGCTGACTCTCCGGCTGTTGACTTATGTGACTTAGATCGCTCAGATCCGGAGGGCGGACATAGGTCCCCTGAAAATTTGCGAAAACGCATGCTCGAGCTCTTCCCAACTTCCAATGGTGTTTTCGGGAAGGCTTTTAAGCCAATGCCGAGCTGGCCCTTTGAGCTTGAGGGGTAAGTATTTTATGGCATGGAGATCGTCTCCTCTAGCCATGTGTATGTGGAGGATGTAATCCTCAATCCGCACTCTGTGGTGCTGTCGTTCCGTCGTATGCCTCTATGTTTACGGGTTTGAACTCACCTGGAAATTGTGATCCAAAGCACCTCATCGGTGAAACATAGGGGGTGTGCGGCACCCCTATATTTGGGTGTGCCGTGATGTTCGGATATTTGGCGTGTTGCATTGCTTTGAAGAGCTTGCTTTCTCGGCCCATAGATGGACCTAACTGGGCCGTCCTTTTGATGTGAATCCTTATGCGGATCGCGTACCGGCTTATGTGCGACGCCATTTGCCGCTCTTTGTTTGCCGCGGGGTCGTCCATCCGACCGGGTGGCCTTCTTGCTTTTTGATTGTGGGGGCTCTACGGCCTCCTCATCAAATTCAGGCAGTAGTTTTCTCTTTGGGTAGCTCTTTGTTCGGCGACTGTCGCCGTATTTGTCTGCGGTGTTGAGCACTTTGCTCGATCTGATTCTGAGTGTATCTTCCGCTGTTTTGAGCTTCCGCTTCTGCTTTTTCAGGCTACGCACAGTGGCGATGAGCCTTTTCTGGAGGTTCTTCTGCTCCAACAATTTGTCCGGCGTGAGATCGTCCGGACTGTTATCTTCGCCGGGACGGGTTGTTCATCAAGTTGTCCTGTTCGGACGGTTGCTTTCGGTAGTATGTTCGCCGCCCACCAGTTCGCCCCTGCTCTATGGCTGGGTTTTCGCCGAGGGGACTTGGTGCGGCGCTTACGCTGCCGTTTGACTGCTTTTGAGGGATTTATCCTTCGTAGTGTCCCGTTGTTCCTCGTCGTTACTTCCTTTAGGTGTATCCACCATGTATACATCATGGGATGAGGTGGTTGTCCAGTATCCTACAGGTGCTGGTTCATGGTTGTCTCCTACATCGTCGTCTATACCGTCGATGTCTTCGGAGTCAAAATCGAGCACGTCGTTTAAGCTTTCGACAGTGGCTACAAAGTGGGCGGTGGGTGGGCGTTGAATTTCTTCGTCGTCCAAATCCCAACCTTCCTGACCATAGTTCGGCCAGGGCTCCCCAGATAAAGAGAGAGACTTTAGTGAATTCAGGATGTCGCCAAAGGGCGAGTGCTGAAAGATGTCCGTGGCAGTGAATTCCATAACCGGCGCCCAATCGGATTCGATCGGCAGGGGCGCGGAAGGTTCGGAGTCCGGAAAGGAGTCCGGCACCTGAGAGTCACGAGCTCCGCGACGGACAGGGATGGTGTTCGGCTCGATCGCCGTAGAGATTTCAGCCCCCGAGGTGGTGTCCAACCGACCATCCTCGATCGGCGAGATCGGCTCCGAATCAATGGTCGGAGCGGACACTAGTGCGGCCTACAGGACACTGTTCGGCGGCAGAGTTAGATCATGCCCATCGAGATAGTGCGGCGCGCTCGGCTGCGGCTCGAATCCGTCGAAGATCAAGTCTCCGCGGATGTCGGCCGTGTAGTTTAAACTTCCAAACCTGACCTGATGGCCAGGGGCGTAGCTTTCGATCTACTCCAGATGGCCTAGAGAATTGGCCCGCAGTGCAAAGCCGCCGAATACGAAGATCTGCCCGGGGAGAAAAGTCTCACCCTAGACTGCATCGTTGCTGATGATCGAAGGAGCCATCGGGCCTATAGGTGATGACACAGAGGAACTCTCAATGAAAGCACCAATGTCGGTGTCAAAACCGACGGATCTCAGGTAGGGGGTCCCGAACTGTGCGTCTAGGCGGATGGTAACAGGAGACAAGGGACACGATGTTTTTACCCAGGTTCGGGCCCTCTCGATGGAGGCAATACCCTACTCCTGCTTGATTAATATTGATGATATGGGTAGTACAAGAGTAGATCTACCACGAGATCAGAGAGGCTAAACCCTAGAAGCTAGCCTATGGTATGATTGTTGTTCGTCCTACGGACTAAAACCCTTCGGTTTATATAGACACCGAATAGGGTTAGGGTTACACAGAGTCGGTTACAATGGTAGGAGATCTACATATCCATATCGCCAAGATTGCCTTCCACGCCAAGGAAAGTCCTATCCGGACAAGGGATGAAGTCTTCAATCTTGTATCTTCACAGTCTAGGAGTCCGGCCAAAGATGATAGTTCGTCTATCCGGACACCCCCTAGTCCAGGACTCCCTCAACGCCCTTCACTTCAAAAGTTGCTCCTTGATTGTTGTTATAAACCTTCACAAATAACTGTGGTCTCTGCGCTTAAATTGGAGACCTTGGGTGCAATTAGTGATCCGTTTGTAAGGTTCGAGATGGTGTTCGCCTCCACACCTATTGAGGTACTATATATTATTCACGTACACTTTTGTAATTTTCATTTTTCATTTGTGTGCATAAGTTAAGTATCATCTTGGAGTACACTTTCAGTGCTAATATTATGTTCTATGCTCAATGAAGCGCATGTTTATCCTATCAGTGGTGGTGGATTCCGTCAAGACCTTATATATCAGTATGTGGTGTTTTGATCTCAACATCATTATTGACTTGCTGCAATGCTTTCCATGTCTGGAGAATTTGTATATAAAGGTGATAATTTCACACAAATTGAAAGCCCACATATATAGTGTACTATAATTAATCGTTCAGCTATCACTATCTCAACATAATATTTTTTAGACATTAACTGTTTTCAATCTTTATCTCTATTTAGGCACTAACACATGGAGAAAAAGGTATAACCGATCGATGGTTCAAGAAGCACTGGAATTTTCTCAGATCTCATGACATTCGTTTGAAGACAGTAACACTAGAAGGATATGCATCCAACAATGAAAACACTAGCTTTGTCACATTCTTCATGTTGAACGCGAGGGCACTATTGTCCGCGAGGATTAAGTTTTTCAACAAGAAATTTCTTACAGCTGCAAGTGTTGAACAACATAAAAATAAAGTTTCAGGTGGACCTAAGGGTTCTGATCGAGCTCGGCTTCTATTTACAACAGCTTGTCATCATGGACCAGTAGAATATCTGGCCGGGCATCTTGATTTTATGGATCAGACTGATCCATTTGATTGTGACTGCCGAAAACTTTGGTTGAGTTAGATGTCATTGTCCTGTTCAATCTGGATTTTGTCTAAACCTGATGAGAAATTGATCCTCGTGCTTTTGTACTGTTTGTTAGCTGGATTTAGATATTGTTGCCCTTTTCAACTCGGCTTTGACCCATATTTTCTTTCATACTGGGCTAATGGCTTGCCATTTCTTTAATTAAGACATAAATTTTATTAGAATTCACAACATAGGGAAAGAACATCACTCTCGCGGGATCCTGGAGATCTTTGTTCATTATAGAACCGCAAGTTCTTAGTGCCCACCAGCACCCACAAACTTATTTTTAGCATGCACACCAAATGGGTTGTAATTCTTAATAAGAAAAGCTGCATGGTAGTCACAGAGTCGGATTTATCATTTGGGACCCACGAGGAAAAAGCCTATTCAGGGCGGTGCCTACTCGACAGTAAACATTGAGAAACCTGGTTTTAAAATTACTGTAAATCCAAAACTCGCCTCAAAATCATGGAACTTGGCATGGTGTTATGTCATAGCACCAACATGTTGTGGTAAAAAATTAGTCCAATTTGGGACAAGTTTCGGTACAAACTTCTTACAAACCGGAGCTTCTCTCAAAAAGGCTCATGGTCCCGAGAGGGACCTTGTCACCTATGTGTGCGAAACGACATACGTTGTCTCTTCCCGCCTTGATTTATATTATAGAGGCAACATGCAACTATATATAGTAGTGTCGTCCTAAAAATATGAAATTATTCATGGTTCATTTTTCCGTTTTATACATTATTTGAGTTTCCTAGGCATTTTGGAACGTACTTTCGTGTGTGCAAAGGTCATGTGTGTAGTAGCCACATATGTAATTCGATGTTCAATCTGTTTATGGAATCAAGTCCTTATAAATTGTAAGTACACATGTTGTTGTTCTGTGTGCAATGACATCGCACACGGACCATACTGGGGAACCTGTCGATGATGATTTCATCAATCACTGACAATTGTATACCACCAAGCGTTTGCCCACAACACACATGGCTTATTAGCAGCAATAGTCTGTGTTATTATCGGTCTTCGCACACATTTCTGATTACAGACCTGTTTGTCGGTATCACACACATCTTGTTACATTGAACCGTTTATGTTCTCTTGGCTCAAAGCAAATAGTTCATCCGAGTGAACCGCATGCCGTATATCGCACACACCTTGATTTGGGTGACCATTTCTTTTGTGTTGCCTAATCACAAACATTTCATCCGAGTGAACCGTATGCTGTATACCATGCACACCTTCATCTGGCTGCCCGTTTCTTTTGTTCCTCATCATCGCAAATAGTTAATTGAACTGAACTGTATGCCCTGCATCGCACACACAACTAAAATCTGAACCATGTTTGATGCATCCTCCATTGCAAATGTTTTGCACCTTTTTGACAGTTTTTTACACCAACGCTTGCGATTATTGCATTGCACACAGTTTCGTCGAAGGGTCTCTGATCGTAGTGTCGCGTTAGCAGCATCCTGCAGTAGTGAGTACTCATCCAAAGTACTCGCAAGACTTATATCAGAACTATACTAATTATGAGTTGGTATCAAAAGAATGGGCTTATTTGTGGACTGAATTGCAGAATGCTAGAAGAGAGGGGAAAGTCTAGCCTATCAAAGACTAGCATCTTCAAGCATCTTGCCGCATTCAGAAGAGTACAAAATAGCATTTTTATAATTAACAAGCATGTTGTAGTATTAATGCCTAGAGATCCTTCCTCGACTCCCTGCGAGAAAGCAATCCCGGAGCCAACATATTCATCACATGCCTTAGGTATCCATTTCTAGTTGTAATAGATCAAGATACAACTTCGAACGTCCGTTACCATGGACACGGCTATTCGAACAGATAAACTTCCCTGCAGGGTGCACCACATTTCCAACACGCTTGATTACTCTGGCCGAACACACTTGGTCAATGCCCGGCCTAGAAAGATCAACACGTCGCAGCCCTACCTAGGCTCCATAGAGAGGTCCCCGCAGGTCTACATCCTAAGCGCTCCGGGGTCTTGGGCCCATCGCCCTTTGCACTCCGGGTCGTTGTGCGCAGGGTGGATACCAGCACCACCACGGATGGCCGGCATGATCTGCCCATGCCACAATGCTGAACTGGACGTCTAACAGAGCTTTCAACTGATACTACCATGCCGAGTGCCCATATCTTTCCCGCGTGGTGGTTAGTGCGTATAGGCCAGTGGCCAACTCAGATCAAATACCCAAGCCTGTTAGTGCATTATTAAAAGAAGTGACGATTGTCAAGACAAGTCCGGAGCTACCACCCCTCCTGGGTGATACCACTAAATAGCCAGCTGCCATCATAACATCTCGCGGGTGCTCTCCGGGCCCGCCCGATTTTCACAGGTATCTCTCGTGGGTGCTCACTAGGCCCGCCCGACTTTAACAAGGGTCTAAAGTAAGTCAGGGTAACCGTGTGTCCAAACATCCAGGGGAAAATCCGAGGGATTACACTCGATGTAATCATCAAGGTGAACATAGGAGGAATCACCCTCGAGGTCCACACTTAAGGGGTTGCACGACAGTCGTCATTGGGGGTGGTGAATGAGGAATCACCCTCGATGACCATGACCGAATAGCTACACTACAGAGTTATCATCGGGAGTGTGTTACGAGGTATCACCCTCGGCACTCGATAGTAGCTCTGCAGAGTCGTACAACTAAAGGGGTGAACTGATGTGTCGGGCTGTGTACGTCAATCACGTTGATCGAGTCATCGGTCAACAAGCCGGGGCAACTTGGACAAGGAGAGGGGTCACTGATGGATCACTAACCAATCTATACTAAGTAGTTTAGGATAAGCTGGTAAGGTACAACATCATGTTACAAAAGCAGGCTATGCATCAGAATAGGAGCAAACAAGCAAAATCAAATGCAAGCATGAGAGAGAATGGAATGGGCGATATCGGAATGATCAAGGGGGGTTTGCTTGCCTGGAAGCTCAGCTGAAAGGGAAGGAGGGTCTTCGGTGACGTAGTCGATCACAAGGGCATCAACAGCAGTCTCAGGGTCCACCGGAGAAGAAGGGGGAGAAGAAACAGTAAATAAAAAGCACACAGATGCATGACATGACTACAGACATAGTTAGGGGTGTTCTAACGCAAGGCTACACGATACCGGCGAAGGAGGAAAATACCCGGGAAAGTTTTCCCAAGTTTGGCATTTTCGGACAGATGAAACAGAAGGGGGGGTTCCATGGTCGCTATGCTAGGGAAGCGTGACACACGAACGGAGGGCATATTCGGATTTGTCACATCTTTTGGAGCAACTTTCATGTACAAAACTTTTTCAACCGAGTTACGGATTAATTTATATTAATTTTCAAAGATTTAAACATTTTCTATAAATATTTTAATTCAAAAATAAATGCTAAAATGCTAGGTGCACCCAGCTCTGTGTACACAATAGTGTACACAGAGGATGACAAGTCGGCCAGGGGGTCCGAGTTGACCAGTCAAAGTTTGACTGGTCAACAGGGGGTGGGGCACACATTAGGTAATTAGTTGATTAACTAGACTAACAAAGTAATTAGTTTAATTAAACCAATTAATTAGGTTAATCAATAAATTAGTTAGGTTAATCAATCAATTAGTTAGGTTAATCAATCAATTTATTATATTATAATTATTATTTTTAGACCCCTTTTTTATTTCTCTAGGTGTGGGCCCCATATGGTAGTGGCACACGGGCCTAGTAGGGCGGGTTATTGGGCGCATGGGTGCGAGCGCCCGTGCACCCGCACGGGGGCAATAGAGGGCGTCGGCGGAGGCCATGGCCTCGGTGAGGGCAGTCGCCGATGGGGGCCTCTGGCTGTGGTGGGGCTAGCGAGGGCGGAGCCGGCTGAGGGAGGCGACCGCGGTGGAGTGGGACGGGGCAACAGCGTGCGGCGGCTACCAGCAGTAGGGCAGCATGGGCGGGGAGAGCGGCCAGCAGCAGGCGGCTGCGGCAGCGAGATGCGCGCGCCAGGCCCGCTGTGGCGATGTGGAGCTGGGCGGGGCGCCGACGCAAGGGGGCGGCGGCGGATGGTGGCGAGCGAGCCGAGTGGCACAAGGCGAGATGGGTGCGAGTGAGGGAGGCCCGGGCACGGATGCCAAAGGGCGTCGGGCGGTGCATAACACGGTAGGGCGGAGCCGTGGGGTTAGCGGCGGCGGCGGCAGAGTCTGGCGGCGGCGACGGCCAGCCGAAGCGCCAGAGCGAGGGCGACGCGACTAGCGTCGGTGGCGCAATGGCTCGCCGAGGCGTCGCGCCGGGCGGCGAAGCTTGAGCCAAGGCAGGGCTCGGCTGCAGATGCGGCGCGCAGACGAGGACGAGTAGGGTGAGGCCACGGGCGGCTTGACCGTGGGCAGGGCTGCGGCGGCCGTGCATGGCAGCAATAGCAGGAGTTTGCAGCGCGGCGGCGAGGTGCTGCAGGGGCAGGGGGTCGCACGCGGGGGCTGAGCAGGCGCTACTGGGGCAGCACCAGAGCAGAGCGATGCCGGAGCGCGTTGACGGCTCGAATCGGCTGGGGTGGCCGACGACAGAAAGATGGGAGGAGACGAGGGGGGTCCTCATGTGTGCTTGCAGGGGCAAGGAGGCATCGAGGCTCGGTGGAGCCGTCGAGGAAGCGGCTGGAGAGACGAGGCGAGGGCGGACGGCGACGGGGACGAGCGTGGTGGCCTCAGCGTCCGCGGGCACGGCAACGTCGATGAGGGAGAGTGAACGGGGGCGCGAGGAAGGAGAGGGGGTTAGGGTTTGACTCCGGATAAATAGGCGGGAGGGGGCCGCTGATGGCCACCACCACGACCATGGAGTCATGGATGGCCGCCACGGCAACCCCCCATCCCTGTAGCGGAGAGGACGAGCGGGGGGGGAGGGGGGGTGGCCAGATGGGCCACCAGGCCCACTTGGGGAGGGGAGGGCTCAGTTTTCAATATTTCTTTTCTTGTTTGGTTTTTTCGTTTTTCTTTTTTACAGTTCCAGCTTTCTTTTATTTTTAAATATTAGTTTTATAAAAATGTAGGAACAACACCTAAATTGGTGTTACTAATTATACCCCTGCTACAATAAATTGGGCACTCAAATAAAATAGCTTGCAATTTTATAATCTTTTAAAAGCCATTTAATTAATAGTGAATGCCACTGTTTTAATTATTTTTTGAGCACTTAAACATTTTATAACAATTTGGTTTCTTCACTAATAATACTTACAAATTATTTGCCACAATTTGCACATTTTAGTTTTGACATTTGAAAACTTTTATTTTTGACTTTATTTTAAATTTGAATTTGAACCGATTTTGAATCAACGTGATTTCTATCAACAGTAAAAGAGATGACCTGGCAACATTAACAGGAGATTGCTCTAGCTTAGTTATCCGGCGACCGAATAACTACACTACAAAGTTATCATCAGGAGTACGTTACGAGGTATCACCCTCGGCACTCGATAGTAGCTCTGCAAAGTCGTACAACTAGGGGGTGTGATGTGATGTGTCGGGCTTTGGATGTCGATCACGTTGATCAAGTCATCGGCTATCAAGCCAAGGCAACTGGGACAAGGTGAGGGGTCACTGACGAATCACTAACCAACCTATACTAAGAAGTTTATGATAAGCACGTAAGGTACAATGAGTAGGTTACAAAAGCAGGCTATGCATCAGAATAGGAGCAATCAATAACAGTAACAAAATCTAATGCAAGCATGAGAGAAAATGGAATGGGCGATATCAGAATAATCAAGGGGGTTTTGCTTGGCTAGAAGCTCTATTGAAAGGGAAGAAGTGTCATCGGTGACGTAGTCGATCACACGGGTATCAGCAGCGGTCTCGAGGTCTACTTGAGAAGAAGAGGGGGAAGAAACAGTAAATATAAAGCACAAAAATGCATGACAATAAGCGGTGATAGGGGTGTCTAATGCAGTATTACTCGTTACCGGCGAAGCGGGAAAACACCCGGGAATGTTTTCCCGGAGTTTGGGATTTTTGGACAGATGAAACGGAGGAGGACGGTTCCATGTTCGCTATGCTAGGGGCATGTGACAAATGAACAGAGGGCGTATTCGGATTCGTCATATTTTTCCGAGCAACTTTCATGTAGAAATTTTTTTCATCTCACATACGCATTATTTTAAATGACTTTCTAAGTTTTAAACATTTTCTGAAATTATTATTATTTAATTTAATTCAAAAAATTGAATTATGACGTCAGCCTGATGTCATCATGATGTCAGCAGTCAACAGTGCAGTTCACTTGGTCAAACTGACACTCGGGGCCCGCTTGTCATCGACTTAGCTAATTAAAAAGATTTAAATTAACTAATCTAGTTAATTAGGATAATTAAGCACATTTAATTAAGTTAATTAATTATATCACTAATTAAATAATTAAGTAATTTTTATTAGTTATTTTCTTCTTTCTTTACGGAAAAGGGGCGTGGGGCCCCTTGGTCAGTTGCCCAGGGGGCCAAAACGGGCGACGGTGTAGCGGGTGCGTGGGTGCCCGACGGGCGCGTGCCGGGCGAAGCCCACCCGGGCGCACGGCATGGCTGCGTGGTGAAGGGTGAGTCGGGGTGAGGCGGGGCGAGGCAGAGGGCGTGAGGGGGGGAGCATGTGCACGGCTACAACGAGCTTGCCCGGGGCCCGTGCGTTGCAGTGTGCAGGCGGTAGCGGGGGTGGTGTGGGGGTCGCAGCCCGGGTGGCGGGGCATGGGCTATGCAAGAGCGGCGCAGGCGCGGGGGCTACGCGGGGGAGCACGGACGCGAGCGACAGAGAACGCGCGTGGGCGCGCACGGGGGCGTGCGGGGTGTAGGGGAACACGACCACGAGCGCCCGCACGCGAGGTGAGCGCGATGGGCGCGTGCGCCGGCAGGGCTGAGATGGGTGCGACGGCTACGCCGCGAGGAAGATAGGGGAGAGGTCGTGAGGGACCGGGGCTCACAGAAATTGTCGCGGGCGTCTCGGTGAGGCTGGAGGTGGCCGAGGTCGAGCGGATCGATCGGCAAAGTGTGGCGGCCGTGGTGAAGTGGAAGGCAATGGATCCGGCACCGTGGGGCTCTTCGGCTTGGCTTGGTGGACGGGGAAGAAGCAGCGGCCTCCGGCAATGCTCCTAGACACGGAGATGCGATGAGGGAAGCACGTCGACAACATGAACGACAACACGGCGGCCGTGGCGGAGTGGAACGCGATGGATCCGGCACCGTGGTGCTCTCTGGCTTGGTTTGGTGGATGGGGAAGAAGCAGCGGCCTCTGGCAATGCTCCTAGACACGGAGATGCGACGAGGGAAGCACGTCGGCAACGTGAACGACAATGGTGCGGTCGTGGGCACCTCGGGCGAGCCCCTAAACGAGTGAGGGGGCGAGGGCAAGGGGATAAGCGGGTTAAGGTTTGAGGGAGGGAGTGAGAGGGGGCGGTGGCTCCTCTTATCCATCCGGGGGAAAAGTGGTGAGGGGGGGTCGGACGATGAACATGGCCTTCAGGCTCTTCCTGTCACTCGCGGGAGGTAAGGGGAAGGCCAGCCCCGATGGGCTGGGCCGTAGTGTGGCCAAAAGGCCGCAAGTGCACAGTAGGTTAGATTTTGTTTTCTTTTATGCTTCTGTTTTGCATTTAGTTAGTAACCAAAAGACTTTTGTAAAATATGGAAATTGTCCACATACATACATTGCAATATTTGGCACTGCAACAAAAAGTTGATAGATATTTGAATTCATTTGAATTTTGCATAAATGCAAATGGATTAAAGTGGCTGTTTTAGTCACTATTTTTGGGTGATAAATTTTGAATAGGCAAACAAGTGACCTAGTTTTTCTTCACCATAATTAACTAGGGATTATTTGCCATCAAATGAACTTTTTAGTTTTCTTATTTGTGAATTAAATTTTCTTACTTGAAATTTGAATTTTGAATTCGGCTTGGATCTTTATCAAGGGCAATTTGACATTGTCAATATTGATGACATGGCACCATTAGGGGGAGATTACTGTAGCTTAATTATCCGGGCATCACAATTCTCCACCACTACAAGAAATCTCGTCCCGAGATTTAGGAGGTAGAATTAAACAAAGTGGGGTTTTAGTGGTGCAAATGATAGAAGCGGTATGTGTTTTCAACCATTCCAGTCCCAGAATGAGGTCTATATTGGATGATTTCAAAACAATGGGGGAAACATGGAATTCCATCCCTTCAAGTTCAACGGGGACGTTGTGACTAACCATGGTTGTTCAACATTGGCCCGCGGAATTTAGCTTTGAATTCTGGCCAAGTGATGGCGGTTCCAACAGGTAAGGAACGCTTGTGGCTGTCCCACCATTGAGTAGTGGGACCTTTCAGGTAATAAGCCCCGAAGATGACATAGTTGGCATACATCAACAGACTCTAGCTCGAAAGTGATGTCACCGAGCCAGTCATCAGCATCAAGGGGCTGACTTGAGCTGCGGTAGCTGACAGGGTTGAGACGCACAAAGCCTTGCAGAGTCACTGGGGTTGGCTGTTGATTCATATTGGGATGAGGGAACTGAGCCATGACTCCTTTCATGAACTGGCGATTGAGCTCAATGTTGTATCATTCCGGCCATGTATGCAACAGTAAGGGTGAGGAAGATCATGTCTTTGGGTGAGGAAGTCAGATGATGGGGTTAAGGGCAGCTCGCTGGCTGCTTGTGATATGGTGTGCAAACCCAAAAGTAAGGGTGGTTCAGGGATCATTGATCTTAAGACCAAAACCAAGGGCTGCTACTGAAACAACTTCACAAGTTATATAACAAACATGATGTTCCGTGGGTCAATCTGATCTGGGATACCTACTATGCGGATAAAATACCGCATGCTTCTGACCCATGTGGATCCTTTTGGTGGAGAGATCTCATGTCTTTATCTGATATATACAGAGGGGTCACCAAATCAGAGGTGTTTGCTGGTGAAACGATACTGTTTTAGAAGGACAACTGGAATACAGATATTTTTCAGGACAGATGCCCGAGAGCTTTTTCTTTTGCTAAAGACCCTGACATATCTGTGAGACATCTTCTGTCTTCTGAGAGATTGGGAGATGTGTTTTTCCTGCCTCTATCTTTGGAGGCTAAGAATGAGGTGATTCATCTGCAGTCAGAAACCCTGGGGATCTCCGTGACTAATGATAAAGATGTATGGTCTTGTGTTTGGGGAGATGGAGACTTTCGATCTGCAAAATACTATGCACACTGTTTTAGTCAGGTGCAGGTTGATGTGATCTTTGGCTCGATTTGGAAAACCAAATGCACCATGCAATGGAAGGTGTTCCTATGACTGCTATTGTCTGATAGATTGAACACCAAGAATATGCTCAGGAAAAGGCATTTCAGGATCCAGGATGATGACTATACCTGCCTACTTTGCAACCACCCGTCGGAGGAAGACATTGTTCATCTCTTCTTCACTTGCCCCTTCAGTCAGAGATGCTGGGATGCACTGGGCATACGTTGGCCAAACGACACTGACTGGATTAGAATGATGCATGAGGGGCATAACAGATGGGCAAGGCCGATGTTTTTAGAAGTTTTTGCTGTAGCTGCTTGGGGGATCTGGAAGGAGAGGAATGATAAGCACTTCAGAGGGATACAACCTTCTTTTGGGTCCTGGAGGAACAGATTCAAGAAGGACTTTGCTATGTTGGTCCATCGGTCAAAGCAGGACCAAGGCCCCTACGTTCTTTCAATAGTTAATTTGCTTTGATTGTGCTGTTTTCCTGGTTGTTTAGATAACCACCCCTCCCCCACCCCCCCCCCCTACTATGTAATTTGTATAGTGCTGGACACTCTAACCCCTAACCTTATATATTTAATATAAAGGCAGTGAGAGAATCTCACTGTCATCAGTTTTCAAAAAAAATGTATGCAACAGGGGGTAGTTTAGCAAGGGGTAGAGGAAGTGTATGGAGTCATTCATGAGGTAACCTAAACAATGAGCAAAGGCGCAGTATGTACAAAGTAGTAGCCATTGAAGACATACAAATACATATACGGGGCCAATTACACGTTGTTCGTAAGAGTTCGGACAAGAGAAACATCCTAGACATACTAGGCGGCACTCTTGCACGCGATGGAGGGATACAACAATGGGACATAGCAAAGGCTATATCAACGTCGAAGAAAAACAACTGGAGCGAAGGATTTGCAAGTGAGGGTGCCCTCGAAATGAGGATTCTGCGGTCAGTGAATATTGTGAAGCGGGCCCTGGTCCTTAATTCGAGAAAGAGGTAACACAAACATCTGAGTGGATGTGATTACGATAATCTAATGTTAGAGTCAGCAAAAAATTTAACCTGAATAGAAGAGAGATCAGAGTCCCACGGTATAGACGAGGAGTAAAAGATCCTAGTAGCACCCATTTGGCGACGTGGGCCCATAAGCCACACAGCCATGTTAGTAAAACAGGTTTTCAAAGACTAGACTCAACTTCGGCCAAGGAGTTGGAAAGGGGGTTCCTACAGGCAGTCGGCTCTGATACCAACTAGTGACGCCCCCGATTCAATCATACACTAATCATACACACAAATGTGTACGATCAAGATCAGGGACTGATACGTCTCCAACGTATCTATAATTTATGAAGTATTCATGCCATGTTTACAATAATTTTATATGGTTTTGCTATGATTTGAATGGAACTAACCCGGACTGACGCTGTTTTCAGTAGAACTACCGTGGTGTTGTTTTTTGTGCGGAAATGAAAGTTCTCCAAATGAGCTGAAACTTTTTGACGGTTTTTTTGGAATAAAAGAGACCCCCGAAGCTTCGTCAAAGACCAGAAGGTGAAGCAGTAGGGAACAAAACACCGGGGCGCGCCAGGGGGCCCAGGCGCGCCCTGGTGGGTTGTGCCCTCCTCGTGGCCCATCTCCGTGTGTTTCCAACGCCAAAAAATCCTATAAATAGAGAAACCATCAGAAATAACCCTAGATCAGAAGTTCCACCGCCGTAAGCCTCTGTAGACACGAAAAAACAATCTAGACCCCGTTCCGGCACTCCGCCGGAGGGTAAGATCATCACTGGAGGCCATCTTCATCATCCCTATGGTTTCCATGATGATGAGGGAGTAGTCCACCCACGGGGCTGAGGGTTTGTACCAGTAGCTGTGTGTTTAATCTCTCTCTCTCTCTCTCTCTCTCTCGTGTTCTTGAGATGTCACGATCTTGATGTATCGTGGAGTTTGTTTATATAGTCGGATCATATGGTTTTTCCCCTCTCTATCTTGTTGTGAATTGATTTTTCCCTTTGAGATTTTGTTTTATCAGATTGAATACTTTTATGGATTTGAGAGCACTTGATGTATGTCTTGCTATGAATACCCGTGGTGATAATGGGGTATCATATTGATTCACATGATATGTGTTTTGGCACTCAACTCGCGGATTCCCGAGGTGACATTGGGGTAATCTATGCATAGGGGTTGATGCACATTCTCGCTTTTGTTTCTCCGGTAGAAATCTTGGGGCCCTCTTTGAGGTTCTTTGTGTTGGATTGAGTATTATGAATCTGAATTTGCTTTGGTGTTATTAGTACGAACTCTTGATAGATCGATCGGAAACAATAACTTAGTGTTATTTTAGTACAAACTCTTGATAGATCGATCAGAAAGAATAACTTGGTGTTACTTTAGTACGAACTCTTGGATAGATCGATCAGAAAGAATAGCTACAAGCAATTCTTCTTATGTTCTTCGCTAGATAAGAACTTAGGAGTGATTCTTCATCGCACGTTGAGGGATGGTTATATGATCCAATTATATTATCATTGTTGAGAGATTGCACTAGCGAAAGTACGAACCCAAGGCCTCATTTTCAGGCATTGCAATACGTTTGTGCTCCGTTTTATCAATTGCTACCTTGCTGTTTTTTATTGTTCCTATTACAAAAATCAATATGTACTATCATTACTACACTTTTAGCACCATCTCTTTGCTGAACTAGTGCACCTATGCAATTTACCATTGTATTCGGTGTGTTGGGGAAACAAGAGACTTTTTATTATTTGGTTGCAGGGTTGTTTGAGAGAGACCATCTTCATCCTACACCCCCCATGGATTGATAAACCTTAGGTCATCCACTTGAGGGAAAATTGCTACTGTTCTACAAAACTCTGTGCTTGGAGGCCCAACATGAGTCTACAAGAACAAGTTGTGTAGGAGACATCAAGCTCTTTTCTAGCGCCGTTTCTGGGGATGTGAGTGCTTGAAGGTATATCTTTAGGTCTTGAATTTTGAATCTTTTAGTTTCTTGTTTTATCACTAGTTTGGTTTATAAAAATAAAACTACAAAAAATGGACTTGAGGTGGTCTCATGTTGTTCATCTTTACAATGTCTTTCATGAAAATGATGGAAAGGAAAATTGTGCTCAATTGATAGAAGAAGAATTCAATAAAATGTTTGGCATAAAATCTTTGAATGATGAGCACGATTGCAATGTTGCTAGTATGAATTCTTTGAATATCCATGATGCTAATGATATGCAAAGCCATAAGCTTGGGGATGCTATGTTTGATGGCGATGATATTTTTAGTCCCCCAAGTTTTGATGAGAAAATTTATTATGATGAAAGCATGCCTCCTATTTATGATGATTATATTAATGAAGTGGATTTAGAGAGGTCATGACTTTATTTAGTGACGAATCCACTATTTTGGAAGAGGTTTCAATTGCCTATGATAAAAAAAGTGGCTATCTATGATGATTATGGTGATGACATGTATGCTATAAATAATAATAATAACCATGAAACTTTTCATCATGATTTTAATTTTCAATTTGGTTATGCCAATCAAATGTCACATGATAGCTATTTTGTTGAGTTTGCTCCCACCACTATGAATGAGAATAAATTTGCTTATGTGGAGAGTAATATAATTTCTATGCTTGTGGATCATGAAAAAATGCTTTATGTGATAGTTATATTGTTTAATTCATTCATGATGCCACTGAAAATTATTATGGGAGAGGAACATGTGCTTCTACATATCTCAATAATATCAAGTTTCCTCTCTATGTGTTGAAAATCTTGAAGTTTTGCTTATTTTGGCTTCCTATGCTAGTTGATTCTTGTTCCCATAAATTGCTTGCTCAAAATATCCCTATGCATAGGAAGTCGGTTAGGCTTAAATGTTCTTGTCATATGATTCATGATGCTCTCTTTATGTTTCAATTCTTATCTTTTATACGAGCATCATTGAAATCATCATGCCTAGAAGAGGCATTAAAGAAAAGCGATTGTTGGGAGACAACCCAACATTTACCACTACTATTTTTATGTGTTCAAATGATTATGCTACTCTAGTAAGCATGTTTTATTGCTTTTGTTTCAATAAAGTGCTAAGTAAAGCCTTTGGGATAGTGTGGATGATAGTTGACTTGAATCTGTGCAAAAATAGAAACTTTTACGCTCAGTCCAGGAATTTGTAAAATTCATTCGAACGTGATTTTGATCTAAATTTTTTACACATGATTTATATCCAAATTATCTACGTTTTACTGATTTTTAAGAATTTTTAGAGGTGTATAAGTATGAGAACAATTCAGATCATTACAGACTGTTCTGTTTTTGACAGATTCTGTTTTCAATGCATAGTTTGCTTGTTTCCTAGTTTCTATGGATTATATTGCTCAATGCAAATTGTGGAAATGATAAGGTACAGTAGGCATTGTATGAGAACAATTATGAATCTTGTCTTTGACATTACCAAAATGAATGATTTGCTTTATCATACAGACCTATCTCACGAAGTTCCGTTAAGTTTTGTGTGATTGAAGTTTTCAAGTTTTGGGTGATATATCGATATGAGGAGAATAAGGAGTGACAAGACACTAAGCTTGGGGACGCCCAAGGCAACCCAAGTTAATATTCAAGGAATATCCAAGCAACTAAGCTTGGGGATTCCCCGGAAGGCATCCCCTCTTTCGTCTCCAACATTATCAGTAATCTTACTTGGGGCTATATTTTCATTCGTCACATGATATGAGTTTTGCTTCAAGCGTCATTTTATTTGTTTTTGATTTGCTTTCTGCTATCTATAATAATGTTTTGCATCTTTTACTTCAATAAAAATGTCAAGTATAGCCTTTACCATGCTTATTTTGCAAGTATATGAGTTGCTGTTTCAAAACAGAAAGTTTATCGCTGTTCCAAAAATTCTCTAGAAAGGTAAGAATGTGATAAAAGGTTGAATGTTTTTGCGTAGTAATCTATAAAAAAAATTCTACGTTGTGGTAATTTTTTACATTTTTTGGAGTTAGGGAAGTATGATGAATATTGCACTCTTTACAGACTGTCCTGTTTAGATAGATAGCTGTTATGTTTGCATATGTTTGCTTGTTTAATGATTCTATTTGAGGATAGGAGTATTAAATATGCAGAGGCATTTAGTATGAAATGTTATATTGTAATTTTAGTGATTTGCTACAGTAGAGAGAATGATAAGATTTTGCATTGATTTATACTAACTTTCTCACGAGTTCTTGTTGAGTTTTGTGTGGATGAAGTTTTGAGATTTAGGGAAACCGTGATATGAGGGGAATGAAGAAGACACAAGAGATCAAGCTTGGGGATACCCAAGGCATCCCAAGATAATATTTCAAGAAGTCTCAAGCATCTAAGCTTGAGGATGCCCCGATAGGCATCCCACCTTTCTTCATCAAAAATTATCGGTTAGTATCGGTTGAGCCTAAGTTTTTGCTTCTTCACATGAGTTGTGTTATTCTTGGAATGTCCATTTATTTTGCTTTGCTTGCGGTTTTAATAAAATACTTAGATCTGAAACTTTTAAATAAGAGAGAGTCCTCAAATAGCTACCCATTTACATAACTACTCGCTTGATGTTCACTTATATCTTTTTGGAGTAGTTTGTCATTTACTCTTGTGCTTCACTTATATCCTATGAGTAAATTGTTGAATAAATTGAATGTCCTGAAGTTGAAATTATATGTTCATGTCATGTCTAGTGGTAGCTTCACATTGGGTTTAGAAAGTGAAATCTTTTGAAGCTTGACAATCACAATATTGGTCATACAAGCAATTCATGAATGATTAGTATAAGGAAGAGAACTTTCACATACAAATATATTATCTTGGACATCTTATATGATTGTGAATACCCATTAATTATTTTCAAACTTGAGCCAATTAGTTGAAGTTGGACAAGGAAGACAACGTAATGAGTTATGGTTGTGTATATTTCAATAGAAGTTATATTGTCGTGGATCCTCCAACATGTGGTGTTTGCCTAGGATCTTTTGCTAGCCAAAAATTCTTACTAAGTAGAGATACTACTTGTGCATCCAAAACCCCTTAAACCCAGTTTCGTGCCACAAGTAAGTTTTCATCAGTGTATAAAGCCATAAAAATTGCTCCTAAATATGTTTGATCTTTTATGTGATTGAAAATTGAACGTTGTACGAACTTGTGATGGCAAAGTAATAAAAGCGACAGAGTACATAATAAAGGTTGCTATCATAAGGGGAAATATAACGTGACCTTCCTTTGCATTAAGAGCTTGGGCATCCAAATAAAAAGCGCATGACAACCTTTGCTTCCCTCTGTGAAAGGGCCTATCTTTTACTTTTCAGTATTTACTTTTATGAAAGAGTCAATAGTATAAATTATCATTTGAACCTCAATTATTCTCTAGTTGGAAAGCATCATGTGGTGGGGAAAGATCTAGGCATATATGACCAGTCAAATATATTTGATCATGATTTATTATTGTTGACAATTATCTCTATGATAAATGAGTTGGGAGGCGAAATATTAAGCCCCTATCTTTCTCTGTGTTCGATGGATGTCGTTTGTTCTAAGAATATGCTATGAGTAGTAGCAATCATGGAAGACTATATGATGATTGAGTATGTGGACCTCTTACTTAGACTCTCTTGAATAAGTTGAATTGCAATTGTTTGATGACTAAGAATATAGGTTTTTGAGTTTCAAGAGAATTCATTGTTTGAACCTGTCGGTGGGAAACGACACCTATGGGATCACAAGAATCCCTACTACGGTTGCCGGGGTGCGGGGTTGTGAGAAGAGCAGGATTAGCAGTCAACACAAGGATCGTTTACCCAGATTCGGGACGCGAGGATGCGTAATACCCTAGTCCTGCTTTGGTGTGTATTTGATAGAGTTCTTGAGCTCTCGAACTAGCTATGGTGGCTGTGTAGTTCAAAAGAGCCGAATCCCTCTCCAGTATGCCAAGGGCCTCCTTTTATAGTCGGAAGGGTCTGCCACAGTGGCACACAGGAGGTGGAAAGGCCTACAGTGATGCGAGCTTATCGCTCGTGTTACAGGACAAGACGCATTTAATGCATAGCTTAGGTGTCCCTTAGCTTTATTCGGGACGGGAACGAGGCCCGTCCCGTCCGTTGCCACCTCACCTTGCTTCGACACGCGCCCAGGCCAGCGGTGCATGCGGCGCCATGCAGGCAAGCAGGCAGCTGAGGTGGCGCGGTGGTAGGGTCTTCACGAAGATCTGCATGCCACCACACAGGTGCTTGCTGAGTTGGCATAGAGGCCGCCCGTCGCCACGCAGGTGCCTGCCCAGCTGGTTAAGCTGCCAGCTGCTTGGGGACGGCAGTGGCGTCTTGGTCGACGCGGGCCTGGCTGTGGCCCCGCTGACGCCCTCGGCAAGGGCCTTGCCAGGGGGCCGACAAGGGTCTTGCCGTGGCGTTGCAGTCGTCCCCGGCAAGGCGCTTGCCGGGGGTCTTGTGGATCTCCTCAGCAAGGATCCCGTCGAGGGTCGCCATCTTCTGGTTCTCATCTGATCTCATATCTCTATGTCTTGACAAAGATTTGCATGCTACCACGAAGGTGCCTCCCGATCCCTAGTTCCAATGTGGTTGGTTGAGTTGGAACCCGTGGGCTCAAGGGTGGCTCGCTCTGTTAGCATCGGGCAAGTTGCCCCGGCAAGGCTCTTGCCGGGGCTGCGGAGGCTGCCCTGGCAAGGGCCTTGCCGGGGGAGTCCACCTTGCCCTCTTGCTCTTTGGTATCTTTTGTCTTGGCATTGCCTTGGCCATCTTGTGCTTTGGCTTCTCTCCGGCTCCCCTCCTCTGCCCTGCTTAGTGTGGACGTGGCGCGCGGCTCCGACTGCCCGTGCAAAAGTAAAGCGGTACAAAGGTGTGCCCCTACTTTTGTACACCGACAGGAGCCCTCGGGCCTGGGCCACACATAAGTGCGACACGTTGTTGGGCCAGGCCCAGAACGGTGCGCGGGCAGGCGGGGCGGAGTTTCACCGCAATAACTCTTCGTCCGATGCACTTCCCCACCACCCTCGTTGAACGCGCGTCGTGGAGGATTGTGCGTGACGTGGGGGGCATGCGTGGAGAGGTTCTCGCACGCATGCGTCACATCGCGGTAAAGAGGCGGCTCGCGCCTTCCCCATAAAAAGAGGGAGGCGTGGAGGTGAAGGAAATATGCCCTAGAGGCAATAATAAAGTTATTATTTATTTCCTTATATCATGATAAATGTTTATTATTCATGCTAGAATTGTATTAACCGGAAACATAATACATGTGTGAATACATAGACAAACAGAGTGTCACTAGCACGCCTCTACTTGACTAGCTCGTTAATCAAAGATGGTTATGTTGCCTAGCCATTGACATGGGTTGTCATTTGATTAACGGGATCACATTATTAGGAGAATGATGTGATTGACATGACCCATTCCGTTAGCTTAGCACACGGTCGTTTAGTATGTTGCTATTGCTTTCTTCATGACTTATACATGTTCCTATGACTATGAGATTATGCAACTCCCGTTTATCGGAGGAACACTTTGTGTGCTACCAAACGTCACAACGAATCGGGTGATTATAAAGGTGCTCTCTGGTGTCTCCGAAGGTACATGTTGGGTTGGCGATTTCGAGATTAGGATTTGTCACTCGATTGTCGGAGAGGTATCTCGGGCCCTCTCGGTAATGCACATCACTTAAGCCTTGCAAGCATTGCAACTAATGAGTTAGTTGCGGGATGATGTATTACGGAACGAGTAAAGAGACTTGCCGGTAATGAGATTGAACTAGGTATTAAGATACCGGCGATCGAATCTCGGGCAAGTAACATACCGATGACAAAGGGAACAACGTATGTTGTTATGCGGTCTAACCGATAAAGATCTTTGTAGAATATGTGGGAGCCAATATGAGCATCCAGGTTCCGCTATTGGTTATTGACCGGAGACGTGTCTCGGTCATGTCTACATAGTTCTCGAACCCGTAGGGTCTGCACGCTTAACGTTACGATGATGCTTATATTATGAGTTTATATGTTTTGATGTACCAAGGTTGTTCGAGTCCGGATGTGATCACGGACATGACGAGGAGTCTCAAACGGTCGAGACATGAATATTGATATATTGGAAGCCCATGTTTGGATATCGGAAGTGTTCCGGTGAAATCGGGATTTTCCGAGTACCGGAGGTTACCGGAACCCCGGGAACTTAATGGGCCTTAGTGGGCCTTGGTGGAAGAGAGGAGAGGAGGCCAGGCAGGGCCGCCCCTCCCCCAGTCCGAATAGGACAAGGAGAGGGCCTCTTCCCTCCTCCCTCCACCTCTTTCCTCTCTCTCCTAGTCCAACATGGAAGGGGGAGTCCTACTCTGGTAGGAGTAGGACTCCTCCCGGCCCTCCTCCTCGCTCGCCGCACCTCCCCTTCCTCCTTTATATACGGGGGCAGGGGGCACCCTAGACACACAAGTTGATCAGTTGATCTCTCCCAACCGTGTGCGGTGCCCCCCTTCACCATAGTCCACCTCGATAATACTATAGCGGTGCTTAGGCGAAGCCCTGCGTCGGTAGACATCAACATCGTCACCACGCCGTCGTGCTGACAAAACTCTCCCTCAACACTCGGCTGGATCGGAGTTCGAGGGATGTCATCGGGCTGAACGTGTGTTGAACTTGGAGGTGCCGTACGTTCGGTACTTGATCGGTCGGATCGTGAAGACGTACGACTACATCAACTGCGTTGTGCTAACGCTTCCACTTTCGGTCTATGAGGGTACGTGGACAACACTCTCCCCTCTCGTTGCTATGCATCACCATGATCTTGCGTGTGCGTAGGAATTTTTTTGAAATTACTACGTTCCCCAACAGTGGCATCCGAGCCTGGTTTTATGCGTAGATGTCATATGCACGAGTATAACACAAGTGAGTTGTGGGAGATATAAGTCATACTGCTTACCAGCGTGTCATACTTTGGTTTGGCGGTATTGTTGGACTAAGCGGCCCGGACCGACATTACGCGTACGCGTACGCGAGACCGGTTCTCCCGACGTGCTTTGCACAAAGGTGGCTAGCGGGTGTTAGTTTCTCCAACTTTAGTTGAACCGAGTGTGGCTACGCCCGGTCCTTGCGAAGGTTAAAACAGCACTAACTTGACAAACTATCGTTGTGGTTTCGATGCGTAGGTAAGAACGGTTCTTGCTAAGCCCGTAGCAGCCACGTAAAATTTGCAACAACAAAGTAGAGGATGTCTAACTTGTTTTTGCAGGGCATGTTGTGATGTGATATGGTCAAGACGTGATGCTATATTTTATTGTATGAGATGATCATGTTTTGTAACCGAGTTATCGGCAACTGGCAGGAGCCATATGGTTGTCACTTTATTGTATGCAATGCAATCACCGTGTAATGCTTTGACTTTATCGATAGTCGTAGAAGCATAAGATTGGCGAAACGACAACGATGCTACGATGGAGATCAAGGTGTCACGCCGGTGATGATGGTGATCATGACGGTGCTTCGAAGATGGAGATCACAAGCACAAGATGATGATAGCCATATCGTATCACTTATATTGATTGCATGTGATGTTTATCTTTTATGCATCTTATATTGCTTTTATTGAAGGTAGCATTATAAGATGATCTCTCACTAAATATCAAGATAAAAGTGTTCTTGAGTATGCACCGTTGCCAAAGTTTGTCGTGCCCAGACACCACGTGATGATTGGGTGTGATAAGCTCTACATCCATCTACAACGGGTGCAAGCCAGTTTTGCACACGCAGAATACTCAGGTTAAACTTGACGAGCCTAGCATATGCAGATATGGCCTCGGAACACTGAGACCGAAAGGTCGAGCATGAATCATATAGTAGATATGATCAACATAGTGATGTTCACCATTGAAAGCTACTCCATTTCACGTGATGATCGGTTATGGTTTAGTTGATTTGGATCATGTGATCACTTAGAGGATTAGAGGGATGTCTTTCTAAGTGGGAGTTCTTAAGTAATATGATTAATTAAACTTAAATTTATCATGAACTTAGTACCTGATAGTATCTTGCTTGTCTATGTTTGGTTGTAGATAGATGGCCCGTGCTGTTGTTCCGTTGAATTTTAATGCGTTCCTTGAGAAAGCAAAGTTGAAAGATGATGGTAGCAATTACACGGACTGGGTCCGTAACTTGAGGATTATCCTCATTCTGCATGTAAGAATTACATCCTGGAAGCACCGCTGGGTGCCAGAACTGCTTCGAGGGCAACACCAGATGTTATGAACGTCCGCAAAGCAAAGCTGATGACTACTCGATAGTTCGAGCAGCCATGCTTTACGGCTTAGAACCGGGACTTCAACAATGTTTTGAACGTCATGGAGCATATGAGATGTTCCAGGAGTTGAAGTTGATATTTCAAGAAAATGCCCGAATTAAGAGATATGAAGTCTCCTATAAGTTCTATAGCTGCAAGATGGATGAGAATAGTTCTGTCAGTGAGCATATACTCAAGATGTCTGGGTATAATAATCACTTGATTCAACTGGGAGTTAATCTTCCAGATGATAGCATCATTGATAGAATCCTCCAATCACTGCCACCAAGCTACAAGAGCTTCATGATGAACTATAACATGCAAGGGATGGAAAAGATGATTCCCGAGCTCTTCGCAATGCTAAAGGCTGCGGAGGTATAAATCAAGAAGGAGCATCAAGTGTTGGTGGTCAACAAGACCACTAGTTTCAAGAAAAAGGGAAAAGGGAAGAAGAAGGGGAACTTCAAGAAGAACAGCAAGCAAGTTGCTGCTCAGGAGAAGAAACCCAAGTCTGGACCTAAGCCTGAAATCGAGTGCTTCTCCGCAAGCGGATCGGTCACTTTGGAAGCGGAACTGCCCCAAGTATTTGGCGGATAAGAAGGATGGCAAGGTGAACAAAGGTATATGTGATATACATGTTATTGATGTGTACCTTACTAGAGCTCGCAGTAGCACTTGGGTATTTGATACTGGTTCTGTTGCTAAGATTTGCAACTCGAAATAGGGACTACGGATTAAGCGAACACTGGCCAAGGACGAGGTGACGATGCGCGCGGGAAATGGTTCCAAAGTCGATGTGATCGCGGTCGGCACGCTACCTCTACATCTACCTTCGGGATTAGTTTTAGACCTAAATAATTATTATTTGGTGCCAGCGTTGAGCATGAACATTATATCTGTATCTTGTTTGATGCGAGACGGTTATTCATTTAAATCATAGAATAATGGTTGTTCTATTTATATGATTAATATCTTTTATGGTCATGCACCCTTGAAGAGTGGTCTATTTTTTATGAATCTCGATAGTAGTGATACACATATTCATAATGTTGAAGCCAAAAGATGCAGAGTTGATAATGATAGTGCAACTTATTTGTGGCACTGCCGTTTAGGTCATATCGGTGTAAAGCGCATGAAGAAACTCCATATTGATGGACTTTTCGAGCCACTTGATTATGAATCATTTGGTACTTGCGAACCGTGCCTCATGGGCAAGATGACTAAAACGCCGTTCTCCGGTACTATGGAGAGAGCAACAGATTTGTTTGAAATCATACATACAGATGTATGTGGTCCGATGAATGTTGAGGCTCGTGGCGGATATCGTTATTTTCTCACCTTCACAGATGATTTAAGCAGATATGGGTATATCTACTTGATGAAGCATAAGTCTGAAACATTTGAAAAGTTCAAAAAATTTCAGAGTGAAGTTGAAAATCATCGTAACAAGAAAATAAAGTTACTACGATCTGATCGTGGAGGAGAATATTTGAGTTATGAGTTTGGTCTACATTTGAAACAATGCGAAATAGTTTCGCAACTCACGCCACCCGGAACACCACAGCGTAATGGTGTGTTCGAACATCGTAATCGTACTTTACTAGATATGGTGCAATCTATGATGTCTCTTACTGATTTACCGCTATCACTTTGGGGTTATGCTTTAGAGACAGCCGCATTCACATTAAATAGGGCACCATCGAAATCCGTTGAGACGACGCCTTATGAACTGTGGTTTGGCAAGAAACCAAAGTTGTCGTTTCTGAAAGTTTGGAGTTGCGATGCTTATGTGAAAAAGCTTCAACCTGATAAGCTTGAACCCAAATCGGGGAAATGTGTCTTCATAGGATACCCAAAGGAGACTGTTGGGTACACCTTCTATCACAGATCCGAAGGCAAAACATTTGTTGCTAAGAATGGATGCTTTCTAGAGAAGGAGTTTCTGTCGAAAGAAGTGAGTGGGAGGAAAGTAGAACTTGATGAGGTAACTGTACCTACTCCCTTATTGGAAAGTAGTTCATCACATAAACCGGTTTTTGTGACACCTACACCAATTAGTGAGGAAATTGATGATGATGATCATGGAACTTCAGATCAATTTGTTACTGAACCTCGTAGATCAACCAGAGTAAGATCCGCACCAGAGTAGTACGGTAATCCTATTCTGGAAGTCATGCTACTAGATCATGATGAACCTACGAACTATGAAAAAGCGATGGTGAGCCCAGATTCCGCAAAATGGCTTGAAGCCATGAAATCTGAGATGGGATCCATGTATGAGAACAAAGTGTGGACTTTGGTTGACTTGCCCGATGATCGGCAAGCAATTGAGAATAAATGGATCTTCAAGAAGAAGACCGACATCGACGGTAATATTACTGTCTACAAAGCTCGACTTGTTGCAAAAGGTTTTCGACAAGTTCAAGGGGTTGACTACAATGAGACATTCTCACCCGTAGCGATGCTTAAGTCTTTCCGAATCATGTTAGCGATTGCCGCATTTTATGATTACGAAATTTGGCAGATGGATGTCAAAACTGCATTCCGGAATGGATTTCTGGAAGAGTTGTATATGATGCAACCGAAAGGTTTTGTCAATCCAAAGGGAGCTAACAAAGTGTGCAAGCTCCAGTGATCCATTTTATGGACTGGTGCAAGCCTCTCGGAGTTGGAATAAACGCTTTGGTAGTGTGATCAAAGCATTTGGTTTTGTACAGACTGTTGGAGAAGCCTGTTGTCGGTGTCAAAACCGGCGGATCTCGGGTAGGGGGTCCCGAACTGTGCGTCTAGGCGGATGGTAACAGGAGACAAGGGACACGATGTTTTTACCCAGGTTCGGGCCCTCTCGATGGAGGTAATACCCTACTCCTGCTTGATTAATATTGATGATATGGGTAGTACAAGAGTAGATCTACCACGAGATCAGAGAGGCTAAACCCTAGAAGCTAGCCTATGGTATGATTGTTGTTGTATATTTCTATCGACTAGCTTTGGCCTCGGTTTATATAATGCACCGAGGCCTAGGATAACAAGAGTCCTAGCCGAATCGCCGGTGGGGAGGAGTCCTTGTCTTGATCGCCAAGTCTTGTGGAATCTTCCTTGTATGCGGCAACTGTCCGGACTGGCCCATGAGTATACGGCCATGGGGATTCTCGGCCCAATCCAACAGTCCAGGACACCGTCAGTAGCCCCCTGAACCGGTCTTCAAGTTGGGGACGCTCCTCGATTCTTCTGAACTGTTCTTCATCTTCGGTCGTCGGTCTTGAAAACTGGTTCAACAAATCTTCTCATCTTCGATCTTGAGGATCGCCAAATGCATTTGACAAGTTTATACGTCGGGTATCCGAGGAGCCCTTTAAGTTTCCGCCTTTATCAATGCCTTGTTATTTTATGCCACACCTCGGTTTGAAGTTGTTCCCGGCGGCAACGTCCTCTTCGTCCGAGCTCCAACGTCGGACTGCACTCGAGGTATCTGTTGCAGCCGAGCACCAATGCGGATCGCTTCCCAGCTCTAACGCCGGACTATGTATCCGAGCTCCACGCCGGATCAGTATCCGAGCTCCAACGCCGGATCAGATCCGAGCTCAACGCGGACTCTATCCGAGCTCCAACGCCGGACTATGTATCCGAGCTCCAACGCCGGACTGTATCCGAGGTGTCATAAATCACCTTGGTTCAAAGAAGTTTGAAGGAGTTTAGCCGAGCTTAACGCCGGAAATGCCCTCTATGGAGCCAGCCACTAGCGCCCGAGCTTTATGCCGGACTGCTTCCGAGGTGGTGCACCACCCCGAATGTGGGCCAAATTTTGTCAATATTTTTGATTGGTGCTATTTATTCTCTGCCGAGATACATAGCCAGTAGCCCTCAAGGTAGGTATCGGTCTAAAACCGAGATGCACATGAAGGATGACATAAGACCGCTGATCCCGTGTCACGAGACTCAAAGTTGATTTGCAAAATCGGTCCGAGGATCAAGTCCTAGCTCGCAGAATACTTGGGACACAAAAGTGGCGTGCTCGTCCTTGAGACTCAGGTTGGGTGCAGCCGACCAACCCGAGGATCAAAATCTCTCGAAACTCAGATTGCACTTAAAGTTTTCGCATAGAACAGCAATCTGAGAGCCCCGAGACACGGGTCGGGTGGCAACACCGATCGGGGATCGATGTGCCCTTTAATATTTGTAAATAATAAGCCGAAGCCAGTAGCCCCGAGCCTTAATGTGGGCACGGGAGGCGAATTAAGGATCGATATCCATAGTAAAATCACAAATTATGTGTAATGACTCTATGTATCCAAGTACTGTACGTCATTAATGCTCGGATCCGTATTGTACAAAACTTTGTTGAGCGACCATCAGCTTCCACCTCCTCGGCCAATAGCCGAGGAGTTTTTGTCCTACTTTATAAAGCCTTTATGAGGGCAAAGATTTACAACAAACAAGGCAATCTGGCCATACGGTTTTATAAACAAAGGTACGCAGAGAGATATGTTATATTACTGTTTAACAGAAGAAATGTCTTCCAAAGAAAATAGTCTAGCTATCGGTTCCTTTCTTTGGGTTGTCATGCTAAGCATGATCATGAAACCTCAGCTCCAATGTAAGAGCAAAATATTGAGGATTTAGTTTGGGAGGCCATTATTAGCCCCGGTAGTGTTCAAGCGACGATCGAGGTCAAGCCGGAAACACTTCGCCCATGTTATGAATGGCCCATCATTTAATATAGTCATCGGATCGCTGACCAGTTTACACCTATTGTGACAGTCGGTTTCGGCTTTCTCCACTGAGGTGCTTGACCATGCGAGCTGGAAGCACAATCGCAGTGGTTCTCCCTTTGCACACCTAGCCGAACAAAGCGGAACATAGGAGGCAAGCGCGGGAGCCAAGCAACCCAACTATTGACCGAAGACACAATTCGAAACTGATGCATATATAGCAATATCCGAGAATGTTTTTGCCGAATCTCTAAAGGTGTCCGGCGTTGCACTGCGAGACTTGTGCTGAAAACACACAAATAGTTTGAAAGTGCCAAAATCTTGGAAAAACAAAAAAACGTCGGTAAAAACATGACGTCCGAACAAGATCAAGTGTTCGATGCCAATCTGAAAATTGGACTTTAGAAAAAAAGTGCTTCTGCCGTGCTTTAACATGACACATCCTATCTCAAGACTTCGAGCGGGTCAGCCTACGGCTTCAGTCTCCCATCCCGAAGGTGGAGTACTTCTCATTAGGCCAGTTTAGAAAACTAAACTCTAGCGGTTTTGAGAGAGAAACTAGGCTCCCCGGCTAGTGACCGCACACTCGTATCAAAAAAAGGAGTGATAAATAATAAAAACTCTGCAACGACTAAGAAGAAAAACACTTATTATAAAACGGCTCAAATAAACATAAGAGCCCCCAAGTGACTAGGGTAAAAGAATGATTGTATGTACCGAAGTACTTATATCATATCTATGTTCAACCGAACTTTAAACGCGTCTTAACCGACCGTCGGCTTCTCCCTCTTTGGTCAAGGACGAAAAGTGTTATGTACTCCATCATCGAGAATATCGACGGTGTTTCCAATAACCGAGCAATCAGGTCATAAGGCTGTAACAAACAAAGCGCTTCGGGAACTTATGCTATATTACTGATAAAGTGTAAGAAGCATCTTCGAAGAAAATAGTACCCCCACCGATACTTTCTTCGGTGCTCATTGTTAATATGAGACTTGTGCAATAGATTTTTTGTACTCATGAGTTCCGTTGTGTGCCGACCATTATTGAAAACAGTAAGAGTGCTAGCTTTCGGCTTCACCCAGTCTGAGGTCCGGCTCGGGTGACCCGATCGTGACAATCGCAGAGGTGCTCCCTTTACTCCCTAGCCGAACAATCGGGAACGTAGGGGTAAACACAGGAGCGAGGCAACCCAGCTTGCAAATCGCTTAAGTCAATATGGTGCATATTGTGGCATAATACACGAACAAGGAACGAAGCCGTACAAGTATAATCATGTGCAAGAGGAAAAAACTTCATGGAGGAAGCCCCCAAGTAAACGGGGTATTTGAATTTGCGCGTCACAAACAAAGTTTGGACAAGGAAAATTTTTACAAGCAACTTTTTCCCAAAAAAGTATAACGCTTGGTCGAGCCGAACACAAGTTAAAAATTTAAAACATTGAGCATGAAGGCAACTTAGCTGGTTAATGTGTTCGGTATTGACGGCGCGGTCCGAGCTTTATGCGGGACAAGGTTCCATCCCCCAAGCCGATCCCGAGGTGGCGGAGCAAAGAGCTCGGCAATCCGAAGTGGTGACATAGCACGGTCAATGCAGGACGACAGAGTGATGCCGAAGTCCCCTGCATGGGGTAATGAGGTGTTGACGAAGCCCCCCGTCCAGCCGAGGTGACGCCAAAGGATATAGTCCAGCTGGATCATTTTCCTGTGCACAAAAAATAGTGCAGACCGGGGAAAATAGTAATAATAAGAATTATAAAAGTGTTGCATAATAAATAATTTATGCAAAGTGAGTAATAAAAGAAATATGGCCTGGCGCCGAAGTCAATGTCGATGCAGGTCATCGGCGTAATGCAATAAAGGCGTGGCAAGGCCTGAATTCACAGGTCGGTTCGAGTTCTGGATGCGGCGTTCGCCGGACTATGTACGGAGACTGACCGAACCATCATGCGACCGTTGATAATGCGGCCACCACTTGATAGACCTGTCTACATATGATGGACAAACCAGAGTAATAATTCCTTGGGAAAAATGAACCCAAACAAGCAAAAAGTACTAGGATTAATAGCACCTGGTTTATTTGTTGTAGTAATCCGAAGGAAGGTGATTCCCAAAATTGGGACTCGATCCGCGCACCCATTGCCCGATGGGCGATAAAACGACGGCATGGCAATGCTGGCAAAGGTTGGCTTGCCGAGGCAAAGCCCTCGGTCTAGCTAACGTGACGGAGCTGGTCAGCTAGCGACGCCGAAGCGTCCGGAGTAGGTTGATGAAGAGATGGCGAAGCCCCCGGTCCAGCCGAGATGTCGAAGTAGGTCGGCGTGATGGACACCAGCTTGAAGAAGCAATAGTGCGGCCCTGCCGATGCAGGTCGTGACATGGTCGATGCCGGCTTGATGAAACGACCGTGCGGCGATGCCGGTATGCCCGCTCCGTGTAATCCGTGGGGCGGCGATGTTGGTGATGATTTATCGCTGCGATGCGGACTCTTGTTCGCCTTGCCGAGATGATGATCCAAAGAAGTTGAGCTCGGCTCAACAAAGTGACGACGTGTCTAGCGTGGGTCGGCAGCCGTGGACCAATATTGCGGACTGGTTTGACACCAAAGATGATGTTGAAGATCATGTTCAAAAGATTTTAAAGTTAGTGGGATGTGTTCAGGAACAAAACACAACACCCCATACAAAACTTCCTTCAAAAGGATGTCCAAATCCCGTTCATAAAAAGACGAACTCGGGTCGATTCGTTTCGCAGAAAAACAGATCCGAAAAATGATGCACTAATCGGAAGGTTCCGGAGTTTGGGCGGTCGGATCGAGCTGAAATTTTAGGGTGGTAGATATAGGAATTCGCAGCCGATCAAAGGTTGGATCTTCCAAAGGAAGTCCGAGCTAAAGCTGGACACCACGCCCTAAACTCGTCCGGATTCTCGTCCAGATTCAATGCGGCTCCGGTATATCGGAGATTGCCAGAGATTCCTCCATCGGAACTCGACGAAATTTTCCAGGGTTGTTGTAGACTCAATTCCGCACAATTCCACCGAGGAAATCGTTAAAACGACGCTTGAGGAGGCGGTGGCGGCGGACACAAGTCCGCTGTTCAGAAAAACAGTACGGTCGCCCGAGGGCAATGTTGACGTAGAGCCCCCGGGCTCCCTGGATGATTCCTCCATGATCTTGATAAAGATCGGAGTTGATGTTGATGAAGGCCCTCATCCGAACATGACGATTGGAGGTAGGGAGCAGCCCTTGGTCGAACCAAGGTGACCAGTTGAGCTGGTGACGAAGATGTCGAAGTCGCAGTTGATCTGCAGGCGAGCCGTCGACCTTTTGCCGAACACACAGCGGAACTCTCAATGAAAGCACCAATGTCGGTGTCAAAACCGGTGGATCTCGGGTAGGGGGTCCCGAACTGTGCGTCTAGGCGGATGGTAACAGGAGACAAGGGACACGATGTTTTTACCTGGTTGGGCCCTCTCGATGGAGGTAATACCCTACTCCTGCTTGATTAATATTGATGATATGGGTAGTACAAGAGTAGATCTACCACGAGATCAGAGAGGCTAAACCCTAGAAGCTAGCCTATGGTATGATTGTTGTTGTATATTTCTATCGACTAGCCTGGCCTCGGTTTATATAATGCACCAGAGGCCTAGGATAATAAGAGTCCTAGCCGAATACGCCGGTGGGGGAGGAGTCCTTGTCTTGATCGCCAAGTCTTGTGGAATCTTCCTTGTATGCGGCAACTGTCCGGACTGGCCCATGAGTATACGGCCATGGGGATTCTCGGCCCAATCCAACTGATCGGGAGACTACGTGGTGAGTACCCCCTAGTCCAGGACACTGTCACCTGTATTTACAAGAAAGTGAGTGGGAGCTCTGTAGCATTTCTGATATTATATGTGGATGACATATTACTAATTGGAAATGATATAGAATTTCTGGATAGCATAAAGGGATACTTCAATAAGAGTTTTTTGATGAAAGACCTCGGTGAAGCTGCTTACATATTGGGCATTAAGATCTATAGAGATAGATCAAGACGCTTAATTGGACTTTCACAAGGCACATACCTTGACAAAGTTTTGAAGAAGTTCAAAATGGATCAAGAAAAGAAAGGGTTCTTGCCTGTGTTACAAGGTGTGAACTTGAGTAAGACTCAATGCCCGACCACTTCAGAAGATAGAGAGAAGATGAAAGATGTTCCCTATGCTTCATCCATAGGCTCTATCATGTATGCAATGTTGTGTACAAGACCTGATGTGTGCCTTGCTATAAGTCTAGCAGGGAGGTACCAAAGTAATCCAGGAGTGGATCACTGGACATCGGTCAAGAACATCCTAAAATACCTGAAAAGGACTAAGGATATGTTTCTCGTTTATGGCGGTGACAAAGAGCTCATCGTAAATGGTTACGTTGATGCAAGCTTTGACATTGATCCGGACGATTCTAAATCGCAAACCGGATACGTGTTTACATTGAACGGTGGAGATGTCAGTTGGTGCAGTTCTAAACAAAGCGTCGTGGCAGGATCTACGTGTGAAGCGGAGTACATAGCTGCTTCGGAAGCAGCAAATGAAGGAGTCTGGATGAAGGAGTTCATATCCGATCTAGGTGTCATACCTAGTGCATCGGGACCAATGAAAATCTTTTGTGACAATACTGGTGCAATTGCCTTGGCGAAGGAATCCAGATTTCACAAGAGAACCAAGCACATCAAGAGACGCTTCAATTCCATCCGGGATCTAGTCCAGGTGGGAGACATAGAAATTTGCAAGATACATACGGATCTGAATGTTGCAGACCGTTGACTAAGCCTCTTCCACGAGCAAAACATGATCAGCACCAAGGCTCCATGGGTGTTAGAATCATTACTGTGTAATCTAGATTATTGACTCTAGTGCAAGTGGGAGACTGAAGGAAATATGCCCTAGAGGCAATAAAAAAGTTATTATTTATTTCCTTATATCATGATAAATGTTTATTATTCATGCTAGAATAGTATTAACCAGAAACATAATACATGTGTGAATACATAGACAAACAGAGTGTCACTAGCATGCCTCTACTTGACTAGCTCGTTAATCAAAGATGGTTATGTTTCCTAGCCATTGACATGGGTTGTCATTTTATTAACGGGATCACATCATTAGGAGAATGACGTGATTGACATGACCCATTCCGTTAGCTTAGCACATGATCGAATAGTATGTTGCTATTGCTTTCTTCATGACTTATACATGTTCCTATGACTATGAGATTATGCAACTCCCGTTTACCGGAGGAACACTTTGTGTGCTACCAAACGTCACAATGTAACTGGGTGATTATAAAGGTGCTCTACAGGTGTCTCCGAAGGTACATGTTGGGTTGGCGTATTTCAAGATTAGGATTTGTCACTCCGATTGTCGGAGAGGTATCTCTGGGCCCTCTCGGTAATGCACATCACTTAAGCCTTGCAAGCATTGCAACTAATGAGTTAGTTGCGGGATGATGTATTATGGAACGAGTAAAGAGACTTGCCGGTAACGAGATTGAACTAGGTATTGAGATACCGATGATTGAATCTCGGGCAAGTAACATACCGATGACAAAGGGAACAACGTATGTTGTTATACGGTCGACCGATAAAGATCTTTCGTAGAATATGTGGGAGCCAATATGAGCATCCAGGTTCCGCTATTGGTTATTGACCGGAGACGTGTCTCGGTCATGTCTACATAGTTCTCGAACCCGTAGGGTCCGCACGCTTAACGTTACGATGACAGTTATATTATGAGTTTATATGTTTTGATGTACCGAAGGTTGTTCGGAGTCCGGGATGTGATCACGGACATGATGAGGAGTCTTGAAATGGTCGAGACATGAAGATTGATATATTGGAAGCCTTTGTTTGGATATCGGAAGTGTTCCGGGTGAAATCGGGATTTTTCCGAGATACCGGAGGTTACCGAACCCCCGGAACTTAATGGGCCTTAGTGGGCCTTGGTGGAAGAGAGAGAGGAGGCCAGGCAGGTCACGCCGCGCCCCCCCAGTCCGAATAGGACAAGGAGAGGCGGCTCCCCCCTTCCTTCCTCCCTCCACCTCTTTCCCCTCTCTCTCCTAGTCCAACATGGAAATGAGGGGAGTCCTACTCCCGGTAGGAGTAGGACTCCTCCTGGCGTGCCTCCTCCCTGGCCGGCCGCACCTCTCCCTTGCTCCTTTATATACAGGGGCAGGGGGCACCCTAGACACACAAGTTAATCTCTCCCAACCGTGTGTGGTGCCCCCCCCTTCACCATAGTCCACCTCGATAATACTGTAGTAGTGCTTAGGCGAAGCCCTGCGTCGGTAGAACATCAACATAGTCACCACGCCGTCGTGCTGATGAAACTCTCCCTCAACACTCGGCTGGATCGAAGTTGGAGGGACGTCATCGGGCTGAACGTGTGTTGAACTCGGAGGTGTCGTATGTTCGGTACTTGATCGGTCGGATCGTGAAGACGTACGACTACATCAACCGCGTTGTGGTAACACTTCCGCTTTCGGTCTACGAGGGTACGTGGACAACACTCTCCCCTCTTGTTGCTATGCATCACCATGATCTTGCGTCTGCGTAGGAATTTTTTTGAAATTACTACGTTCCCCAACAGGAGGCGCGGTTCATTTACTGGATGGACTTGGGTCGCAGTCTTCAAGGCGTCCATGCCCCCCCCCCCATCACGGGGCGGGGAAGGGTCGCCTCATCCATATTTTCGACCCTGCTGCTCGCCACGCATCCTTCATGCAAGTGGCGGGCGTTGGAGGCGGGAAACCGAGCCGTCGCTGATTGGAGCAGCGGGTCGGTCCTGATTCCCTGCTGAAAGTGCAACTATCCCTAGGTGGTTTTGGTAATTCATAACAACATATAGCTCATTGAGCTAATACTATTCCAAGATGAATATTTTAGGAAAGCTCAATGAATGGCATGGCATGGATGATGAAAGTGGATCCCTCAAAATATCAAGGACAAAGGATTGGCTCAAGCTCAAAAGCTCAAGACTCTTCATTTTACATTTTAGTGATCCAAGATCACATTGAGTCTATAGGAAAAGCCAATACTATCAAGAAGGGATGAGGTGTTGCTTAATGAGCCTTTTGGTCCATGTGCTTAGTGATATGCTCCAAAACCCTCCACTACTTTCTCACACCCACATATGACCTAAACCCAAAGTCAAACTCGGCCCTACCGATTCTTTCTATCCGGTGCCACCGAGTTCAGATGTCATAGCCACTGCCACAAACCCTAGGCAAATCGATTTCACCGATAGGTATCTCGGTTTCACCGAGATGGGATTGTAATCTCTCGGTTTCCCCTTCGTAACTTTTCGGTCTAACCGAAAGAGCGAATCGGTCCCATCGAGATTACAATGTAAACTTTATGTTTCCCTTTTGTAACTTTTCGGTCTCACCGAAAGAGCAAATCGGTCTCACCGAGTTTACCTGACCAACTCTCTGGCTAGCTAATTACCAAAATCGGTCTCACCGAGTTTGTGTAATCGGTCTCACCGAGATTACGTTATGCCCTAACCCTAACCAAATCGGTCCTACCGAGATGCATGTCAGTCCCACCGAAAATCCTAACGGTCACTAGGTTTACTAAACCGGTCTTACCGAGTTTTACGATTTGGTCCCACCGAGTTTGGTAAATTGTGTGTAACGGTTAGATTTTGTGTGGAGGCTATATATACCCCTCCACCTCCTCTTCATTCGTGGAGAGAGCCATCGAAACAAACCTACACTTCCAACTTACCAGTTACGAGAGAGAACCACCTACTCATGTGTTGAGGCCAAGATATTCCATTCCAACCATATGAATCTTGATCTCTAGCCTTCCCCAAGTTGCTTTCCACTCAAATCTTCTTTCCACCAAATCGAATCCTGTGAGAGAGAGTTGAGTGTTGGGGAGACTATCATTTGAAGCACAAGAGCAAGGAGTTCATCATCAACATACCATTTGTTACTTCTTGGAGAGTGGTGTCTCCTAGATTGGCTAGGTGTCACTTGGGAGCCTCCGACAAGATTGTGGAGTTGAACCAAGGAGTTTGTAAGGGCAAGGAGATCGCCTACTTCGTGAAGATCTACCGCTAGTGAGGCAAGTCCTTCGTGGGCGACGGCCATGGTGGGATAGACAAGGTTGCTACTTCGTGGACCCTTCGTGGGTGGAGCCCTCCATGGACTCGTGCAACCGTTACCCTACGTGGGTTGAAGTCTCCACCAACGTGGAAGTATGATAGCACCACCTATCGGAACCACGACAAAAAAATCCATGTCTCCAATTGCGTTCGAATCCTCCAAACCATTCCCTTTATATTCTTGCAAGTTGCATGCTTTATTTTCCGCTGCCTATATACTCTTTGCATGCTTGCTTGAATTGTGTGAAGATTGCTTGACTTGCTCTAAAATAGCTAAAATCTGCCAAAGTCTAAAATTGGGAAAAGGTTAAGTTTTTATTGGTCAAGTAGTCTAATCGCCCCTAATCTCGACATACTTCAAGGTCCTACAAGTGGTATCAGAGCTTTGGTCTCCATTTGCTTTGATTTCCATAGCTTTTGGTGGTCATAGCCTTGGTTTCACAACCTAGGAGAGTATGACGTCTAGCGAGGGAAATTATCATCGTAGAGGTCCTTACTTTGATGGCACTAATTTTGCTAGTTGGAAGCATAAGATGAAAATGCATATTCTTGGACATAACCCCGCCGTTTGGGCTATTGTGTGTATTGGCTTGCAAGGTGAATTCTTTGATGGGAGAGAACCGAATCGTGAAGCTAGTGCGGATGAGTTGAAGATGTTGCAATACAACACTCAAGCTTGTGATATACTATTCAATGGATTGTGCCCTGAAGAATTCAACAAAATCAGCCGTCTTGAGAATGCAAAGGAAATTTGGGATACTTTGATTGATATGCACGAAGGTACCGACTCCGTCAAGGAATCCAAGTTGCATGTGCTCCAAAGTCAGCTTGACAAGTTCAAAATGAAGGATGGTGAAGGTGTCGCTGAAATGTACTCTAGGCTTGCTCTCATCACAAATGAGATTGCCGGCTTAGGAAGTGAAGAGATGACCGACAGATTCATCATAAAGAAGATCCTAAGAGCATTGGATGGAAAATATGATACCGTGTGCACATTGATCTAAATGATGCCCAATTACAAGGATCTCAAGCCTACGGAAGTCATTGGAAGAATTGTTGCTCATGAGATGTCACTCAAGGATAAGGAGGAACTTCACAACAAGTCGAGTGGTGCTTACAAAGCCTCATGTGAAGCCCCCACATCATCAAGCGAGAAACAAACCTTCAATTAAGAGTTGAGCTTAATGGTGAAGAACTTCAACAAATTCTACAAGAGTAGAAGCAAAGAAAGAAGCTCTAAGTCAAGGTCCTACAATGACAAAAGATCTTCTAGTCGAGAGCGCAATTGCTACAATTGTGGTAGACCCGGACACTATTCCAATGAGTGTACGGCACCCTACAAAAGAAGAGAAGATTCTCCCAAGAGAAGAAGTAGAAGAGAAGAATCACCACCAAGAGAGAGAAGGAGTACAGATGATCATTATGAATGAAGACTCTCACGGAGAAGCAAGGATTCGGAAAGGAAGGACAAGTCATCAAATAGCTACACAAAACAAAGACATCAAGCTCATGTTGGTGAATGGGTATCCGGCTCCGACTCCGACCATCACTCCGAGAGAAGCTATCACTCCGACTCCGAATACACTCAAGATGAAGGTGTTTCCGGTCTAGCACTTGTGTCAACCAACTCCAACGACATATTTGAATCACCAAATGAAGGAATTGGTAGATGCTTCATGGCCAAAGGTACTAAGGTAACACACCCCGAGTATGTTGATTTTGATGTTGATGAAGATGACTTGCTAGGTGATGATGATTTACTTGTTGACAACTCTAGTGATGAATACTATGATGAAACATCAATTAATCATGCTAATCGAGTTGAAACGAATGACAATGATAAGGAGAAAATTGAGCGTCTAACTAAAGAACTAAACACTCTTAAGTTAGCTCATGAAACTATCTTTGAAGATCATCGAGAACTTTTAAGGGCTCATGAGAAGTTACGCTTTGAAAAGCTCAATCTTGAGCAAGAGCATGAGTTCTTAAAGGCAATCAATGATGATCTTCGTAAGAAAAGTTCTTACATTGCCAAGCGTTTACTCTTATCTACTTACATGCCTCAAGACAAGTCTAGTAACAAGAACAAGAAAGATTCTTCTTCTAGTAGTAACAATAACAATGCTAAATCCAATATTGATGCTTCTAGTAGTTCTCTTGATTCCACTAATGATCCTCTTAGCCAAGTTACACTTGAGCAAGAAAACAGCTTATTGAAGGAATTATAGAGAAAGGTGTATACAAGAGTCTTGCCGAGTAAGCAATTTGAGGAAATTATGCATAAGCAAGGAAGGCACGGAAGAATCAAGGTGTTGGTTTTGAACGAAAGTTCAATGCCAATGGAGTTGAGTGTGAAGAAGATCAATACCCCAAGATGAAGTTTGTTCCTCAACAAGAGAAGTATGATCCTACTTCCTTCAAGGGAACACAAGCTCAAGATGATCTTCCACCACAAGACCACAAGAACAAAGGCAAGGACAAGCTTCAAGAGGAAATTGATGCATTTGAAGAAGCACCTAAGGCCTTGGTCAAGTTGATTCCCAAGACTACGTCAAGTTCTACTTCATCAAGTACAACTACAACACCAAGGATTCCCATCAAGTTGATGTGGATCCCGAAGAAGAAGAACTAGAGAGTTCTTGAGAGTGACTCCGCCAACATTTTTCACTCATATCATTATGGCAAGGACAAGTGCAATCAACTTCCATATCTTGCACTAGTTCAAGGAGTCACAAACCCTCATGTTGGTAAGGCAAGGGACAACGTATTGAAAGTGCAACTCACTCCAAAGGATTGCTCCAAACGATCTACATCAACATTGAGCATCCACATCTTCAACACCTACATGAAGTCATCATCGACAAAACCCAAGGTTAGTTTATCCCTCTAAGGGGGGATCTCACATCTAGGGGGAGCTTAACTCTAAGAATTGAGTCAACGCAACTCTGATGATGTGAACACATAAATGCTTTATGTAAAAGTGGTAACCCCACTTGAGCTTAAACGATGAGTATGACCTATGATCAAACGTTCTCATTTGACTCCTAAGTCAATATACTCATATATAGATGACCTAGTCATCGCCAATAGTTTGATAGATGCTAGAATTGGTTGTGCATGCTTGGTCACATATTTCATTTGTCATCTTATTGTGTGAGCATGTTGGTTGCATATTTACTCATTCGAGGACATCCACTTGTTGTTTTGATTGTTTGGCTTTTCTTTATTTGGCCAAGTGGATGGACAAGAATGCCTAAAACCTTCTCTAGCTATCTATGCTTTTATCGTCTCAAACTCTATTCATGCTACATCACAAAATTTGATCAAGTCAGATTTGAACCACTCTTTGTGAGGAGCACTCGGAGTCCCCGATTCGTCATAGACTTAAACTTCCAAAACTTCTTTGTGATTTTCGGTCTGACCGATTCCTCCATTTCAGTCATACCGAGATTACAAATCGATCTAGGTTTTCATCTCGGTGCAACCGATTTGTACTTTTCGGTCACACCGAATTGCAATAACTGTTCACAGTTTTGCATCTCGGTGCCACCGAGTTGTACCACTCGGTCACACCGACAGGGTCGGGCTATATATATCGCACGGGCAAAATTTGGAAAACTATCTCCGAATCCTCGCGCCCGTGCATAGCTCGCTCTGCCAACTTGGTCTAGGAATCATCGACTTCGTCGCCAGCCGCCTCTAGTCGCTGGTCTCCGCCACCGTCAACGGAATTCTCCTCCGCCGTTGCCACCGTAGCAAGTTCCTGCCGAACTAGGGTATGGACTCGATCACAGTGCTTTCCTCGTCCGATTCTCAGCACATTGTGAACATTATGCATCTTGCCACGATTGAATCACTCCTATCCAGTCAAGTCAATCCTTAGAATAGTTGCGATTCGAAAATTTAGGGTTAGGTTTCCGCCGAAACCATCTCGGACCCACCGAGTTGAAAAACTCGGTCCCACCGATTTGGCTGATGCCATTGCACTTGTGAGTCTCGGTCTGACTGAGAATTACAAATCGGTGTGACCGATTTCTGAACTTTGTGAAACCCTAGAAGTCTCGGTGCCACCGAACTATGACTCGGTCTGACCGAGTTCACTAGTTTAGGTTCCAAAACTGCTTCGGTATCACCGAGTTTGAAAATCGGTAGATCCGAAATTTTTTCAGTGGGAAACTAAAACTAAGTTTTTTGAATCACTCTTTTGCAAAAATCTCTGCATTTTGTGATGCTCATCCACTCTACCTCATCTATAACTATTCACGCAGGGTCAGCAGTCGGTTGCACAAAGATGTCGCACCAGAGTGATAGCGAACAAATCAAGAGCAGATCCAATGAGCAAGGGCACTAGTCCCTCAAGCAGCTCGGATGAGGGGAGCGAAGCACTCCGAGCAATTTGCCCAAGGCTGCCACAAGGTCAAGAAAGAAGAAGACCTCGAGTCCGAGGATGAGGATTACGTGGCAGTTGAGGATGAGGCAAGCTCAAGAAGAAAGTGCTCAAGAGGGAGGTCAGGTTCATCTACAAGAAGCCTGGATTGAAAATCAAAAGGCCAAGAGCAGACAGCCCATGTCCAAAGCTAGAGTGTCTACTCAAGCTCCTTTGGAATCACAACCCAAAGAGCATGTTACTGCAGAGGGAAAGAAAAGGAAATAAAGGGTCAAGAAGACCATGGCAAGAGTGATTGGGAAGCCTTCCATGATGGAAGAGGAATAAGAAGAAGAGACTGCAGAGCCAGCACCCAAGGCACAAAAGCTGATGGGTGATGCAATCAAGTGAGGGGCTGCAACTTCCAAGCCCAAAGCTGCCTCCAAGCCCAAGAATGCACCCAAGAGGAATACAAGGAGCATTCCAGTAGCTGAAAAGAACAAGGCTCCATTGCCTGAGGTTGAAGCTGAAGAAGATGAAGAAGGGCAGGTCCTAAGGAAGCTCAAACCCAAGATCCCAGACCACAACGATGCTCATCCTGTGGCTGAAAACATGAAGATCAGGATAGATAATGGGTTAAGGCTATGGAGAGAGACAGATCCATATGCCACGAGGAGAAGGACTGCTGTCGATTACAGGTTCCACACCAAGGAGCAGCAGGACTTTTATGAGACTATCTTGCCGGATAAGAAACCCATAGTTTGCGACATGAGATGGGTCAACTGGACCTACATGAAGGAGAACGCAGAACACTACCCTGGAGTTTATGACAGCTTTAGTGCTTGTGGAGTTGCTGATTTTGTTGGGCAGAAGCTCAACAACTGGAACGATGAACTTATCATGCAATTCTACTCCACAACACATTTCTATCCAGATGGTAGGATAGTGTGGATGTCAGAAGGAACCAGATATCAGTCTACCATAGAGGAATGGGCCAAATTGATCAATGCCCCAAAGGAAAGTGAGGATGACCTGGACATTTATGGTAAGAACAAAATGGATCATAACTCAATGGCACACATGTACAAGGAGATCCCAGATGATGCAATTGAGACCTTCAAGTTTGGATCAGTCCATTTTCTGCTGTCAGGGCTTCCTACGATCAACTGGATCTTAAGGCATACACTATTGCCCAAATCAGGTGACCATAACATGATTAGAGGGCATGCAATCAATTTGCTTCATGTTTTTGATGTGCCTCAAAAATTCAAGGTCATGAGCCTCATAGTCGAGACAATTAAGAGGACAGCAGCAGATCAGAAGAGAAGCTGTGGTTATGCCCCACAGATTCAGGAGTTGATTAACTCGAAGATGGGCACAGGAAAGTATCTCTTGGATAAGGAACACATGGTTCTCTATCCTGATTTTGAGGACAATCGAGTTGTCATGACAGAAAATGAACCATCATCAGTGCAAGCTCAGGAGAGAAAGGAGAAGGCAAGACAAGAGAAAGCTGCAAAGATGCCAACTCAAGCAGAGGCATCTGACTACTTTTTGAAGAGCAAGAAGGAGCGGCTTGGTTACTTAATAGCATCATCTCTGCGGATTGAGAAGGGGTTTTCCACCCTAACTCAAAACCAGGAGAGCCTGGAGAGAATCATGGAACAAAAATTCTATGATCTTGATGTCAAAGTGACTGAGATTCAGTCAGCTGTGGAGGAGCTACAAGATGATACGCAGGAGAGGAAGGGCAAGACGACAACTGATGCATTTTCCAGAGTGCCTAGAGCTCAGAGGTCAGCTGCAGTACCAACTCCAGACACCAGAGCCACTACTTCAGCTCCAGCTACAACTCCAGCTCAACCAGCTCCAGCTCCAACTTCTTTAGCTCCTACCACGTCTCTTCGATCGTTCATCCTTGAGTCCTGTCTACACCACCACCGAAGACCAAGCCTGAGAGACGACATAGTACTATGCATTTTCTAGGAACTTTTTGGTAACTTGCTGCCAAAGGGGGAGAAAATGTATAGATCATAGGCTTCGAGAGAGAAAGATTTGCTTTTGTTCTCTCTTGTCTTCTTGGTTGAATTTTTTTTTGCGTTTGATTGCTTGAGATACTATGCATTACCTGTGAGACATTGATGATCATGTGTTTGATCATAAGCTACACTTATGCCTTTTATGATATTATCTTATCTATCCTTATATGATCATTCATTGTGCTTGGTGATGAGTGCATGTATTCAATCGTTATTATTTTGAGTGCTCCACCAAGATGTATGTGATATGGAAGAGTAACCCATGAGCCTAATTTCTTGTGCATTTGCAGTCCAAAGCAAGTCTTAAGATATGCACAAATTTAGGGGGAGCTCTTGCTTATCACATACTTCTCAAAGCGACGATGTTTTTCAATTTTATTATCATTTGTCGAAGCTTTGATCTATATGTTGTCATCAATTACCAAAAAGGGGGAGATTGAAAGTGCAACTATCCCTAGGTGGTTTTGGTAATTCATAACAACATATAGCTCATTGAGCTAATACTATTCCAAAATGAATATTTCAGGAAAGCTCAATGAATGGCATGGCATGGATGATGAAAGTGGATCCCTCAAAATATCAAGGACAAATGATTGGCTCAAGCTCAAAAGCTCAAGACTCTTCATTTAACATTTTAGTGATCCAAGATCACATTGAGTCTATAGGAAAAGCCAATACTATCAAGAAGGGATGAGGTGTTGCTTAATGAGCCTTTTGCTCCATGTGCTTAGTGATATGCTCCAAAACCCTCCACTACTTTCTCACACCCACATATGACCTAAACCCAAAGTCAAACTCGGCCCTACCGATTCTTTCTATCCGGCGCCACCGAGTTCAAAAGTCATAGCCACTGCCACAAACCCTAGGCAAATCGGTTTCACCGATAGGGATCTCGGTTTCACCGAGATGGGATTGTAATCTCTCTGTTTCCCCTTCGTAACTTTTTGGTCTAACCGAAAGAGCGAATCGGTCCCACCGAGATTACAATGTAAACTCTCTGTTTCCCTTTTGTAACTTTTCGGTCTCACCGAAAGAGCAAATCGGTCCCATCGAGTTTACCTGACCAACTCTCTGGTTAGCTAATTACCAAAATCAGTCTCACCAAGTTTGTGTAATCGGTCTCACCGAGATTACATTATGCCCTAACCCTAACCAAATCGGTCCTACCGAGATGCATGTCAGTCCCACCGAAAATACTAACGGTCACTAGGTTTACTAAATCGGTCTGACCGAGTTTTATGATTCGGTCCCATCGAGTTTGGTAAATTGTGTGTAACGGTTAGATTTTGTGTGGAGGCTATATATACCCCTCCATCTCCTCTTCATTCGTGGAGAGAGCCATCAGAACAAACCTACACTTCCAACTTACCAGTTCTGAGAGATAACCACCTACTCATGTGTTGAGGCCAAGATATTCCATTCCAACCATATGAATCTTGATCTCTAGCCTTCCCCAAGTTGCTTTCCACTCAAATCTTCTTTCCACCAAATCCAATCCTGTGAGAGAGAGTTGAGTGTTGGGGAGACTATCATTTGAAGCACAAGAGCAAGGAGTTCATCATCAACACACCATTTGTTACTTCTTGGAGAGTGGTGTCTCCTAGATTGGCTAGGTGTCACTTGGGAGCCTCCGACAAGATTGTGGAGTTGAACCAAGGAGTTTGTAAGGGCAAGGAGATCGCCTACTTCGTGAAGATCTACCGCTAGTGAGGCAAGTCCTTCGTGGGCTACGACCATGGTGGGATAGACAAGGTTGCTACTTCGTGGACCCTTCGTGGATTGAGCCCTCCGCGGACTCGCGCAACCGTTACCCTATGTGGGTTGAAGTCTCCACCAACGTGGAAGTACGATAGCACCACCTATCGGAACCACGACAAAAACATCCGTGTCTCCAATTGCATTCGAATCCTCCAAACCCTTCCCTTTATATTCTTGCAAGTTGCATGCTTTATTTTCCGCTGCCTATATACTCTTTGCATGCTTGCTTGAATTGTGTGAAGATTGCTTGACTTGCTCTAAAATAGCTAAAATCTGCCAAAGTCTAAAATTGGGAAAAGGTTAAGTTTTTATTGGTCAAGTAGTCTAATCACCCCCCCCCCTCTAGACATACTTCAAGGTCCTACACCTGCGCCTCCAACGGCTGGATTGGCTGAGTGGGGCGGCCGAGCCTCGACCCCGCCCCTTTATAAAGAGGGGGGAGGGGGCGTCGTCCCACATTCCTTCAGCATCCATCCTCCTCCACCTCCGCTTCTTTCTTCCACCTGCCATGGCGAGAGGAGGCGTTGGGCCTTCAACGGTGGCAGCGAGGGTTGCTGCTCGTCAGCGCGTCCCTCCTTCCCACGAACCCGTGGCGGCGGAGCCAGCCATGAGAGGAAGGGGAGGGGCGTGGCCGAGGACGTCGCGGCGGTCGAGGGGGACGGGGACGAGGTGGCGCGGCGGCCGTGCCTCCGCCACCGGTGCCTCCCGCGATGGAGGGTCACGTCGGGGACCAGCCCCGCGAGTTCTTCATCAGGCTGCGCCGGCCACCACGTCGTCGTCTCCGTCTCCCCATCCCCTATGCTGAGGAGATGGAGCTCGATCCGCCCCAGACCCTCAGATTGCACATGAGGGGCTGCGAGACCGGCGATACGCGGGTCGATGTCGACTTCCTCGCTCCGCATGTTATGTATCTCCGTCGTGGATGGAAGACATTTTCTCTCATCCATAGCCTGACGGTGGGGCTCGTCCTCTACTTCATGTTAATGGAGGGCGGCCTACTCTACGTCAAGGTCTTCGGAGATCTTGGAACTCGCCTGAAGTGTTGTGTGGAGAGCTCCTCCGACGATGAAGATTCCTCCTCGAGCAGGAGTGATGAGGAGGACAGCGACAGCGGCGACGAGGGAGTCAAGCGGCAGGATGCCGACCCCGACTTCGACTGATCGCGTCGCCCCTCCCTCGGTCTCGCGCCCTGCCGAGGGCCTTCCTCGTCAAGCTCTATATCAGCGTGTTCCCCATCGCCTCCTTGGGCGGCTGGCGTAGGAGGGCTGGAGAAGGCGGGCGGCAGCCGTCAACTCGGAGTACGCGGGCACCGACGCCTTCGTCGCGTATTGTCGGGCCGTTGCCTCATCTTCCAGCCCCTCCGCTGGCACCGGGATGCTCTCTTGGCGCCTTCTGCTTCTCGCACCTTGCCTAGGCGCTCCTTTCGCCCTCCTGCTGTCTTGTTTCACCTCCTGAGGAGAGGGACAAGAAAGGGATTACGGGCACCTTATCTCTTTTTAGTTTGTAAGTCTGCGGGTACTTGTTAATTTTTAGACGTGTAATCCCCTTGCTCATGTTTTTTATTCCGTACGAACTGTACCTGTATGGGACGTTTTTAATGAAAAAGGGTGTTTGCCGGGTTCTTTGTGCGTGAGCGAGGCCCATGCCAAGGAAGAATCCTTGTTATTTCTAAGGTAAACATTGTCACCCGGCAACAGGCCTTGCCGTCCCCCCGCTTTGGTCGACCATTCTCACGCTCTTGGCGGAGGCAGGGGTGAAGCAGGGTTAGGCCCCTCATTCATTTCTCTTGCCACCGCGACTACGACCAAGTTCCAACCTAGGGGATAGCTCTTGGGTAAGGGAAAAGGGGAGCATGGTGGTTTTAAGAATATAAACGACGTTTCATATGTCCCAGTTCTATACGGAAGTGCATAACAGGGGATAAAATACTTATCTGAATCTGCAGCCCCCGACAACCTTGGCTTGCCGTGGTTGGATCCTTTTGTCTTCAGCCCCCGGCGATCCTGGCTTGCCGGGGCCGGAGCGCCGGTCCATCCTCTTTCTCCCAAGTGGCTCAGGAGATATGTCCACGTGCCCTGTGAACCAAAGAGGACAGAAAGACGCACACTCGACCTCTAGGCAAGGGGTTAGTCCCCGCTAAGCACTATCAACCCTAACCGAGGAAGAGACTTAAAATAGCATGCATGCTATAACTTAGGGTGCCAGCGCTTCATTTACTTATGCTTAGGGTCTGCGCCTGGCTTTGTACAGAGGGTTATATGCCTTGCCGGCAAAGCTTGTACAACAGGTGGCTTGTCTGGGGGCCCGGCAAGCCGCGCCTTATGGGTAAAACTTGTGAAGATGCTCGATGTTCCAGGAGTTGCTCACGGGGACAGCATCTTCAGTCTCCAGGAGGACTGCGCTGGGCCTGGTGACTCATATTACCCGATAAGGGCCTTCCCACTTTGGCGTCAACTTGTTGGTATTCTTGGCCGACTGAACGCGTCGAAGAACAAGGTCGCCTTCCTCAAAGCTTCGGGCATGAACCTTGCCGCTATGGTAGCGGCGCAAGGCTTGCAGGTAGCATGCTGCTCTCACAGCCACCCGAAGACGATCTTCTTCAAGGAGCGTTGCGTCATCTTCCACAATTGCTCTTGCTCAAGCTCGTCATAAGAGAGCACTCGAGGTGACCTGTATGTGAGTTCTGTGGGGAGAACTGCTTCTGCCCCGTATACTAGGGCAAAGGGTGTCTGGCCGGTGGCTCGATTTGGCGTCGTCCTGATCGACCAAAGGACCACCGGCAACTCATCGATCCAGTGCCTTCCGTTCTTGTGCAGCTTGTCAAAATTATTTGTCCTTAGGCCTCACAACACTTCAGCATTTGACCTCTCCGCTTGGCCGTTGCTCCGTGGGTGTGCCACGGAGGCAAAACAGACCTTGCTGCCGAGGTCTTGGATGTATTGCATGAAGGTGTGGCTTGTGAACTGCGTGCTGTTGTCGGTGATGACTCTGTTTGGCACACCAAAACGGCAGACTAGTCCCTTGATGAACTTGACGGCTGACTGTGTTGTCACCTTCCTCACTGCTTCCACCTCCGGCCACTTTGCGAACTTGTCGATTGCAACGTACAATTATTCAAAGCCCCCGACAACACGGGGGAAGGGGTGCAGTATGTCGAGCCCCCAGACCAAAAATGGCCAGTAGAGAGGGATTGTTTGAAGGGCTTGAGCTGGTTGATGAAGCTTCTTTGAATGGAACTGACACGCTTCACACTTGGTTACTTGTGTTGTTGCATCCTGGAGGGCGGTGGGCCAGAAGGAACCCTACTGGAATGCCTTGCTGGCAAGGGCCCTCGGCCCTATGTGGGAGCCACATATGCCTCTGTGTATCTCCGCCAACAGCTCCAGTCCTTCCTCCCGGGGAATACACTTCAATTTCACACCGTTTGATCTCTTTCTGTACAGGACGTCATTGACAAACTGATACATAGTAGACCGACGGGCTACTTTCTCCGCTTCTTCATGCTCCTCAGTAAGCTCCCCTGTTTGGAGGAATCGGACGGTATGCTGCGCCCATGCTGGAGCCCGGGGCTCGACGACAAGGACCAAAGGCATTTCTTCTACCATGGAAGCAGTCGTCTCTACGGCCAGGGCTTGACGGCCTGTCAGAGTCGGTCGCTCCTTGGCAGGCTCAGGGCCCACGGCAGCACCCTTGCCGGCGGCCGCTAGGGGCTCGGCGGGAAAGTACTTGCCGGGGCCTGATTTCCTCTGCTTGTTCTGCTCCATTGATGGTTCGTCGGATGGTTGAGTCAACCGAAGAAAAAAGGTACCTGGTTCCACAGGTAGCTTGAATGCAGCGCGCTTTGACAGGTAGTCAGCAATGTCGTTCTCCGCTCGAGGAACGTGCTCCACTTGTATACCGTCAAAGCGCTCTTCCAGCTTCCTCACCTCATCTACGTAGGCCTCCATCAACGGGCTCTAATAATCCTTGTTGACTTGTCTGACGACAAGCTGTGAATCACCCCGAACGATGAGCTTTTTTACTCCGAGGTCTGCCGCGATCCTGAGACCGGCAAGCAATACCTCGTATTCAGCAGTGTTGTTGGTGGACATCTCCCTGGGAAAGTGCATTTGGATTAAATACATGAGGTGCTCTCCGGTGGGTGCGACGAGCAGCACACCAGCACCGGCGCCTTGCAGCGAGAAAGCTCCGTCAACTTTCATAATCTAGTCGTGAGTTGTTTCCTTGCCGGGGAGAGTGGTCTCCTGGATCTCTTCGTCAGGCGTTGAGGTCCATTCTGCAATGAACTCCGCCAGGACTCTGCTCTGGATGGTTGAAGTACTTTCAAACTTCAACCCAAAGCTTGACAATTCCAAGGCCCACTCCACAATCCTTCTGGTTGCGTCTGGGTTGTGCAGTATCCGTTGCAACGGGAGGCAGGTGACGACGGTGATCTCGAGGGCTTCGAAGTAATGATGCAGCTTCCTCGAGGCCATAAGGAGGCCGAAGAGCAATTTCTGCACACCGGAGTACATTGACCTAGCCCCCTGCAAGAGGGAGCTAACAAAGTAAACCGGGTGCTGCATCATCTTCTTCTTCCGCACCACCTCATTTGGCCACGCGGGCCCTGCCCTGACGGCGTCAGTCTCTGTCGGGAGCCTTGCCTTGCCGGCACCAGGCCCTGCCGGGGGAGTCTCTGACTTGCTGTCCACCGGTCCTACTGTTGCCACTGCCTCTTCGTCAAGCTCCCTCTGCGCCACTAGCGTGGCACTGACCACTTGGTTCGTCGCCGCCAGATACAATAGCAACGGTTCTTGTGGTTTTGGCGCAACTAGTATCGGTGTAGAGGAAAGGTATCTCTTCAGGTCTTGCAACGCCGCTTCGGCCTCTGGGGTCCACTCCATTGGGCCCGCCTTCTTTAGGATCTTGAAAAAAGGAAGGGCGCGCTCGACAGACTTGGAGATGAATCGGCTCATGGCGGCAACGCAGCCAGTGAGCCGACGCACATCCTTGATCCGCTTGGGAGCCTCATTTTGCTCGATAGCCTTGATCTTTTCTGGGTTTGCCTCGATCCCACGCTGCGACATGAAGAACCCGAGAAGTTTGCCGGACGGAACACCAAAGACACACTTCTCAGGGTTTAGCTTGAGGTTGATCTTGCGCAGGTTGGCAAACGTCTCTTCTAAGTCTTGTACAAGAGTTGCCCTGTCCTTGGTTTTGACCACCATGTCATCCATATAGGCTTCCATATTTCTATGTAGCTAGGGTTCAAAACCAATTTGTGCAAACGTTGAGCCAGCACTCTTCAACCTGAAAGGCATCCGTAAAAAGCAGTATGTACCACATGGGGTGATGAATGATGTCTTCTCTTCGTCTTCTCTTGTCATGAAGATCTGGTGGTAGCCCGAGTAGGCGTCGAGGAATGATAACAGATCACACCCGGCCGTGGAGTCAACAATCTGGTCGATGTGCGGCAATGGGAAGGGGTCCTTAGACAAGCCTTATTGATATCTGTGTAATCAATACACACCTCCACTTCCCATTTGCCTTGCGCACCACTACCGGATTGGCCAACCACGTCAGATGGAGCACTCCCCTCACCAAGCCTGCTGCTTCCAACTTCATGATCTCCTCTGTGATGAACTCCTGCCGTTCCAAAGCTTGCTTCCTGACCTTCTGCTTGACGGTTCGCGCATGGGGACAGACAGCAAGATGTTGCTCAATCACTTCCCTAGGAATGCTAGGGATGTCAGATGCTTGCCATGCAAACACATCGACATTCGCCCGTAGGAAAGTGACGAGCGCGCTTTCCTATTTGCTGTCGATGGTGGAGCTTATGGTGAAAGCCCCTCCCATGCCATCCTCCCTAATGGACACCTTCTTGGTCTCTGGTGGCGTAGCTCTGGATTTCTTGCTCTTGCCGGTGGAGCTCTCTGGCACGTCCTCGACGGCAGCACAACACTCCGAAGAGGTGCGCTTGCCAGAGTGGGTGCGAGAGGTCTTGCCGGTCTTCTTCTTCCCTCCTAGGGCTTCAGCGACAGGAGCAAGTGCCTTCGCGGCAGCTGCTGCAACTGCTTCCCGGTAGAGTAGGTTGGCGCAAATCAGCGCGTCCTTCTTGTCGGAGGGGACGGTGATGATGTTCATCGGCCCAGGAATCTTCAGTGTGTTGTAGGCGTAGTGCGCCGCCGCCATGAACTTGGCCAGTGCCGGGCGACCGAGGATCCCGTTGTAGGGCAAGGGGATCTTGGCTACGTCGCAGACAATCCTCTCCATCCTGTAGTTCAGCTCGCCTCCAAACGTCACGGGCAATGTGACCTTCCCCTTTGGCTGGCTCCTCCCTGGGTTGACCCCTTGAAACATGCCCTTTTCCTCGAGGTCTCCATTAGGAATTTGCAGCCTTTTGATCACAACGGGTGAGATCAAGTTCAGACCGGCCCCGCCGTCAACCAGCATCTTGTTCACCTTGAGGTTGCGTATCGTTGGTGAAACCAACAACGGCAAACACCCGACCGCAGTTGTGTGGTCAGGGTGATCCTCAGCGTCAAAGATGAGGGGTGTGCTAGACCACTTCAGCGGCTTCTGAGCGTCGAATGAGGGCTCCGCCGCTGTAATCTCATGCGCCCACTGTTTGAGCCGGCGGTGAGAAGTATGCAGCGAGGCGCCACCTTCGACGCACATGGCCTCTGTAGCCTTCTGGAACTCTTGCTCGTCGGACTCGTCGTCCTCGTCATGATCATCATCTTCTTGCTTCTTGTCGCGGCCCCGAGCGGGCCTGTCTTGTTGGTTATCCTTGCCACGGCAGCCTCCTTGGCCGCCACACTTCTTGCCGGATCCCTCGGCACCATCCTGGCCCTTCTCCTTGTCCCGCCTCTCGTACTCAGCTTTTTTCTTCTCAGCAAGCAGCTCGACTTGTCGGCAGTTCTGGAGGTCGTGGCCCTTGGTGCGGTGGATCTTGCAGTACTACTTGTCGGAGCTTCCTGGCTTGTCGGCAGCCGCCAAGGCCCGGCAGGCGGCGCACCCGGCAATCTCCTTCCCGGGGTCGTCTGCCTTGGCCATCTTGGCAGCGTCGGTGCTGTCAGATCCCTCGACGGCAAGCTTGCCCTTGCGTTTCCTGTTGCTACGCCGGCCCTTCTTCATCGGGGCGGCGATGTCTTCATCAGTAGAGTCGGTTTCCGCGCCGGTGTCCTCGCTGGGGTACTTACTTCCCTCTTCAGCCCGGGCGCACCTATCGGCCAGAACGTAAAGTTCGGCCACATCCTTACCCTTGTTCATCGCCAGCTCTTCGCGCATCTTGCGGTTGCGCACGTTGTGATGGAACGCGCTAATCACGGCGGCGGGATGAACATCGGGGATGTTGTACTGCACCCGGCTGAACCTCTGGATGTACTTGCGCAGGATTTCCCCTTCCTTCTGGGGAATGATATGCAGATCACTGGCCTGGCCATGAGCTTGGTGGCCCCCGGTGAAGGCACCAACGAACTCATGGCACAGAGCCGACCAAGAAGAGATGGAATCCACCGGCAAGTGCATCTACCAAGACATGATGTTGGGCTTCAGTGCCAACGGGAAGTAATTGGCAAGCACCTTGTCGTCGCGAGCTCCGGCAGCTTGCATCGCGATGGTGTAGATGTCGAGGAACTCTGACGGATGGGTCTTGTCGTTGTACTTTTCGCCAACGTCGGGCTTGAACGTGCGGTGGGACGACCATTGGATCTGCCGCAGCTCACGGGTAAAAGCTAGGCAACCCACCTCGTAAGGTAGGCCGCCGGAGCTCCCCGGCGCTGGGTGGTCCATAGCGGGTCCCGCCCGCTTGTCCGACTGGTGGCGTGTATCGCACCGGCGCTCAATAGTGGTTTGAGCATCTTCGTGGGCTCGTTCTCGAAGAACTTGGCGTTGGTCACGGTGGGTCCGTGGGTCGGACAACGCTATGGAAATGTTATCACAAGCATCATCGCGACGGACCGACAGCCGCGGTGGTGCGTGGAGGAGGAGAGTGCACCGTGGCCGCAGCACCCCCGGCCCCTCCACTGCTGGCATGCGGTGGTTCGACGGAGCGCCGGCCCGAAAGCCCTGCCGGTTGCGGATCATCTTTATTGGCGACGGCGACGAGGCTCCAGATGGTGGCTCTCCACTTGTCGAGCTTCTCCGCAGCAGGAGGGAAGTCGAGGAGCAGCTGCGCGCGCGCCAAAGCTTCCGCTGGCATGGGTGGAGGTGACAGCTACGTGGACCGTGGCGCGCTTCAACTTCTAACTACGTTAGAAGGAGCTCTACCACGGCGTAGCGGCTGCATGCCATTTTCGCCAGCACTTCGGCGAGCATGCTAGACTCCTTCGTCCCGCGGACGATGCACAGGGCTCTTCCCACGGCGGTGTCCGGGGTCTCAAGCGCGGTGGCGCTGCTCGTCGCGCGCACCCTGGGAAGAGCGCGCTGTGGGCACCGGCGTGGGCGTCTTGGAGGCCGTTGCGCCGCTCGGGGGTGGCACAACGACACTCCTGGAGGGCCCCGCGCCGCTTGCAGGGGGCCCAGCTCCGTCTTTGGATTTGGCGGCGTGCGGCCCGTCGCCTGGCGCACGAACAACTCCACTCGCCAGGCTTTGGCTGCCAGAGCGATGCTGCTGCTCGCGGACTGCGGCCCGGGTCCTGTTCGCGACCAGCCAGCTGCTCGCCCGCACTGGCACGGGCCGTTCGGCTCCCGACGAGCCGATCGTCGTGATCGTCTTCTTCTTGGGAGCCATGGTGCAGAGAAAATGCTAGGCTAACTAGTAGACCAGATTCTCACAATTGCGCCACCCCTATCTGGCGGGCCAAAGATTGTTGGGGAATGTTGCAGAAAATTAAAATTTTTCCTACGGTTTCACCAAGATCCATCTATGAGTTCATCTAAGCAACGAGTCATGGGAGAGTGATTGCATCTACATACCACTTGTAGATCGCGTGCGGAAGCGTTCAATGGAACGGGGATGATGGAGTCGTACTCGCCGTGATTCAGATCACCGATGACCTAGTGCTGAGCGGACAGCACCTCCGCGTTCAACACACGTGCGGAGGCGGATGGCGTCTCCTCCTTCTTGATCCAGCAAGGGGAAGGAGAGGTTGATGATGATCCAGCAGCACGACGGCGTGGTGGTGGATGCAGCAGAACTCGGCGGGCTTCGCTAAGCAACTACGGGAGGAGGAGGAGGTGTTGCGGGAGGAGGAGGTGCCAGCCTTTGAGGTGCGGCCACCCTCCTCCCTCCCTTTATATAGGTGCAAGAGAGAGGGGAGGCGCAGCCTTGCCCCTTCCTCCAAGGAAGGGTGCGGCCAAGGGGAGGAGTCCATCCTCCCAAGGCACCTCGGAGGTGCTTTCCCCTTTAGGACTCTCCCTCCCCAAGTCTCCTTGGCGCATGGGCCTCTTGGGGCTGGTGCCCTTGGCCCATATAGGCAAGGCGCACCCCTACAGCCCATGTGCCCCCGGGCAGGTGGACCCAGTGGACCCCGGACCCCTTCGGCACTCCGGTACAATACCGATAAAGTCTGAAAACTTTTGAGCGACCAAAATAAGACTTCCCATATATAAATCTTTACCTCCGGACCATTCCGGAACTCCTCGTGACGTCCGGGATCTCATCCGGGACTCCGAACAACATTCGGTTTGCTGCATACTCATATTCATACAACCCTAGTGTCACCGAACCTTAAGTGTGTAGACCCTACGGGTTCGGAGACATCTGAGACATGACCGAGGCGGCTCTCGGGCAATGACCAACAGTGGGATCTGGATACCCTTGTTGGCTCCCACATGCTCCTCGATGATATCATCGGATGAACCACGATGTGGAGGATTCAATCAACCCCGTATACTATTCCCTTTGTCAATCGGTATTTTACTTGCCCGAGATTGATCGTCGGTATCCCAATACCTCGTTCAATCTCGTTACGGCAAGTCACTTTACTCATACCGTAATGCATGATCCGTGACCGGACACTTGGTCACTTTGAGCTCATTATGATGATGCACTACCGAGTGGGCCCAGTGATACCTCTCCGTAACACGGAGTGAAAAATCGATCTCGATCCGTGTCAACCCAATGCACACTTTCGGAGATACCGTAGTGCACCTTTATAGTCACCCGATTCGTTGTGACGTTTGGTACACCCAAAGCACTCCTACGGTATCCGGGAGTTACGATCTCATGGTCTAAGGAAGAGATACTTGACATTGGAAAAGCTCTAGCAAAGCGAACTACGATCTTGTGCTATGCTTAGGATTGGGTCTTGTCCATCACATCATTCTCCTAATGATGTGATCCCGTTATCATTGACATCCAATGTCCATAGTCGAGAAACCATGACTGTCTATTGATCAATGAGCTAGTCAACTAGAGGCTCACTAGGGACATATTGTGGTCTATGTATTCACACGTGTATTACGATTTCCGGATAATACAATTATAGCATGAATAAAAGACAATTATCATGAACAAGGAAATATAATAATAATCCTTTTATTATTGCCTCTAGGGCATATTTCCAACAAAGATGTCGGTGGGAAACGACACCTATGGGATCACAAGAATCCCTACTACGGTTGCCGGGGCGTAGGGTTGTGAGTAGAGCAGGATTAGCAGTCAACACAAGGATTGTTTACCCAGGTTCGGGCCGCGAGGATGCGTACTACCCTAGCCCTGCTTTGGTGTGTATTTGAGAGAGTTCTTGAGCTCTCGAACTGCTATGGTGGCTGCGTAGTTCAAAAGAGCCGAATCCCTCTCCAGTATGCCAAGGGCCTCCTTTTATAGTCGGAAGGGGCTGCCACAGTGGCACACAGGAGGTGGAAAGGCCTACAGTGTTGCGAGCTTATCGCTCGTGTTACAGGACAAGACACATTTAATGCATAGCTTAGGTGTCCCTTAGCTTTATTGGAGACGAGAACGAGGCCCGTCCCGTTCGTTGCCGCCTCGCCTTGCTTCGACAGGCGCCCAGGCCAGCGGTGCATGCGGCGCCATGCAGGCAGGTAGGCAGATGAGGTGGCGCGGTGGTAGGGTCTTCACGAAGATCTTCATGCCACCACCCAGGTGCTTGCTGAGTTGGCGTAGAGGCCGCCTGTCGCCACGCATGTGCCTGCCTAGCTGGTTGAGCTAGTAGCTTCTTGGGGACGGCGGTGGAGTCTTGGTCGACGCGGGCCTGGCTGTAGCCCCACTGACGCCTTCGGCAAGGGCCTTGTTGGGGGGCCGGCAAGGGTCTTGCCGTGGCGTTGTAGTCGTCCCCGGCAAGGCGCTTGCCGGGGGTCTTGTGGATCTCCTCGGCAAGGATCCCGCCGAGGGTCGCCGTCTTCTGGTTCTCATATGATCTCATATCTCTATGGTCTTAACAAAGATTTGCATGCTACCACGGAGGTGCCTCCCGAGCCCTAGTTCCAATGTGGTTGGTTGAGTTGGAACCCGTGGGCTCAAGGGTGGCTTGCTCTGTTAGCATCGGGCAAGTTGCCCCCGCAAGGCTCTTGCCGGGGCCGCGGAGGCTGCCCCGGCAAGGGCCTTGCCGAGGGAGTCCACCTTGCCCTCTCGCTCTTTGGTATCTTTGGTATTGGCGTTACCTTGGCCATCTTGTGCTTCGGCTTCTCTTCGGCTCCCCACCTCTGCCCTGCTTAGTGTGGCCGTGGCGCGCGGCTCCGACTGCCCGTGCACAAGTAAAGGGGTACAAAGATGTGCCCCTACTTTTGTACACCGACAGAACCTTAACATGTGAAGGTTGCTACTTTAACATGATAAGTTTTATGAGAAATAATTGATGTTATGATGCTAGAAAAAGTGATTTAAATTACCATTGATCAAACTTATGCACTTTGCTAGCATTCACACTTCATAAATTATTTCTTCTATCATTTACCTACTCGAGGACGAGTAGGAATTAAGGTTGGGATGCTGATATGTCTCCAACGTATCTATAATTTATGAAGTATTCAGGCCATGTTTACAATAATTTTATATGGTTTTGGTATGATTTGCATGGAACTAACCCGGACTGACGCTGTTTTCAGCAAAACTACCGTGGTGTTGTTTTTTGTGCAGAAATGAAAGTTCTCCAAATGAGCTGAAACTTTTTGATGATTTCTTTGGAACAAAAGAGACCTCCGAAGCTTCGTGGAAGGACCAGAAGGTGAAGGAGTAGTGCACAAGACACCGGGGCGCGCCCTGGTGGGTTGTGCCCTCCTCATTGCCCATCTTCGCATGATTCCAACGCCAAAAAATCCTATAAATATAGAAACCATCAGAAATAACCCTAGATCAGAAGTTCCACCACCGTAAGCCTCTGTAGCCACGAAAAACCAATCTAGATCGTGTTCCCACACTCCGCCGGAGGGGGAGATCATCACCGGAGTCCATCTTCATCATCCCTATGGTGTCCATGATGAGGAGGGAGTAGTCCACCCTCGGGGCTGAGGGTTTGTACCAGTAGCTATGTGTTTAATCTCTCTCTATCTCTCTTGCGTTCTTGAGATGTCACGATCTTGATGTATCACGGGCTTTGTTAATATACTCAGATCATATGGTTTTTTCCCCTCTCTATCTTGTTGTGAATTGAGTTTTCCCTTTGAGATTTTGTTTTATCGGATTGAATACTTTTATGGATTTGAGAGCACTTGATGGATGTCTTGCTAGGAATACTCGTGGTGACAATGGGGTATCATATTGATTCACATGATATGTGTTTTGGCACTCAACTCACGGATTCCTGATGTGACATTGGGGTAATCTATGCATAGGGGTTGATGCACATTCTCATCTTTTGTTTCTCCGATAGAAATCTTGGGGAAATCTTTGAGGTTCTTTGTGTTGGATTGAGTATTTAGTATGAACTCTTGATAGATCAATCGGAAAGAATAACTTAGTGTTATTTTAGTACGAAATCTTGATAGATCGATCGGAAAGAATAACTTGGTGTTATTTTAGTACGAACTCTTGGATAGATCGACCGGAAAGAATAGCTACAAACAAATTCTTCTTATGTTCTCCGCTAGATAAGAACTTTGGAGTTATTCTTCATCGCACGTTGAGGGATGGTTATATGATCCAATTATATTAGCATTTTTGAGAGATTGCATTAGCGAAAGTACAGACCCTAGGCCTCATTTTCAAGCATTGCAATACCGTTTGTGCTTCGTTTTATCAATTTCTACCTTGCTGTTTTTTCCTGTTTCCTATTACAAAAATCAATATCTACTATCATTACTACACTTTTATCACCATCTCTTCGCCGAACTAGTGTACCTATACAATTTACCATTGTATTTGGTATGTTGGGGACACAAGAGACTTTTTATTATTTGGTTGCTGGGTTGTTTGAGAGAGACCATCTTCATCCTACACCTCCCACGGATTGATAAACCTTAGGTCATCCACTTGAGGGAAAATTGCTACTGTCCTACAAAACTCTGGGCTTGGAGGCCCAACACGAGTCTACAAAACTCTGCGCTTGGAGGCCCAACACGAGTCTGCTCTGGTGAGTAGACATCAGGGACTCGCGGGAAGATACCATAACACAGCTCTAGACACAAAAAGAAATAATACAAGCCAGGGGCCTCGAGGGCTCGAATACAAAAGCTCAAGACACAAGCATCAGCGGAAGCAACAATATCTAAGTACATACATAAAGTTACACAAGGATGCCTGAAGAAGGAAAACACAAAATTAACCCCAATCAAAGAGGAAAGGCCTCCTGCCTAGGACATCTTAACTACTCCTGGTCCTCGGTGGCCTCCACGTAGAAGTAGGCATCCTTGGGTAGAAGTAGCAATCGACGGTGGCATCTGGCTTCTGGGATCCACCATCTGATCGCAGCAACCAGGTATAGGGGAAAAGAGATAGCAAAGCAACCATGAGTACTCATCCAAAGTACTCGCAAGACTTACATCAGAACTATGCTAAGTATGCATCGGTATCAAAGAGAAGGGGTTGTATCTGTGGACTGAACTGCAAAATGCCAGAGGAGAAAGGAAAGCCTAGCCTATCGAATACTAGCATCTTCAAGAAGCTCCAAGCATCTTGCAGCATTCAGAAGAGTACATAATAGCAGTTTATAATTAACAAACATGTTGTAGCATAAACGCCTAGAGATCCTGCCACGACTCCCTGCGAGAAAGCAATCCCGGAGCCAACATATCCATCTCATGTCTCAAGTATCCATTTCTAGTAGTAATACATCGGGATACAACTCCGAGTTTCTATTACCATGGACACAGCTATTCGAATAGATAATCTTCCCTGTAGGGGTGCACTACATTACCCAACACGCTTGATTACTCTGGGTGGACACACTTTCCTGGGTCCATGCCTGGCCTCGAAAGATCAACACGTAGTAATCCTACCTAGGCTCGGCAAAGAGGTCCCCGCCAGTCTACATCCAAAGCGTTCCGGGGTCTTGTGCCCATCGACCTTTGCACTCCGGGTCATTGTGCGCAAGGGGATACTAGCACCACCTCTGCCTGGATGGCGCGATCCGGCCCGGCCACAATGCTGAACTGGACGTTTGTCAGAGCTTTCGGAAGAAACGTACGACACTGAATGCCCATATCTGTTCCCGCATGGTGGTTAGTGCGTATAGGCCAGTGGCCAACTTAGATCAAATACCCAAACCTTGCTGTATTGGGAGCTCGCGAAGACGAGCAGAGAGTCATGATCACGTGTCCCCGTCACCCCGTCTCGAGGAAATACGGCAAGGGACAGGCCCAACTGATAACCCACAAGTATAGGGGATCGCAACAGTTTTTGAGGGTAGAGTATTCAACCCAAATTTATTGATTCGACACAAGGGGAGCCAAAGAATATTCTCATGTATTAGAAGCTGAGTTGTCAATTCAACCACACCTGAAAGACTTAATATCTGCAGCAAAGTATTTAGTAGCAAAGTAGTATGGAAGTAACGGTAACGGTGACAAAAGTAACAGTAGCAGTTTTGTAGCAGTTGTAACAATGGCAATGGAAAAGTAACATAGCAAAGATCAATAAGTGAAAAGCTCGTAGGAAATGGATCAATGATGGATAATTATGTCGGATGGCATTCATCATGCAACAGTTATAACCTAGGGTGACACGGAACTAGCTCCAATTCATCAATATAATGTAGGCATGTATTCCGAATATAGTCATACGTGCTTATGGAAAAGAACTTGCATGGCATATTTTGTCCCACCCACCCGTGGCAGCGGGGTCCTAATGGAAACTAAGGGATATTAAGCCTCCTTTTAATAGAGAACCGGAACAAAGCATTAGCACTTAGTGAATACATGAACTCCTCAAACTATGGTAATCACCGGAAAGAATCCCAATTATTGTCACCTTGGGGCATGCGGATCATAACTCTTAATAGGTGTCTACAACTTGCAAGATAGGATCAAGAACACAAATATATTCATGAAAACATCATAGGTTCAGATCTGAAATCATGGCACTCTGATACGTCTCCAATATATCTATAATTTTTTATTGTTCCATGCTGTTATATTATGAATCTTGGATGTTTTATAATCATTTTATAGTCATTTTATATCATTTTTTGGTACTAACCTATTAATAGTGCCAAGTGCTAGTTCCTGTTTTTGCATGTTTTTTACATTGCAGGAAATCAATACCAAACGGAATCCAAATGCAACGAAACTTTACGGAGATTTTTTCTGGACCAAAAGACACCCAATGGGCCAAGGCATCGCCTAGGGGGTGCTCCGAGGGGAGCACAACCCACCAGGGTGCGTCAGGAGGCCCAGGCGCGCCCTGGTGGGTTGTGCCCACCTCGGGTGTCCCTCGGACTGCCTCTTTGCTCTATAAATACCCCAATATTCCAGAAACCCTAGGGGAGTCGATGAAATTTTCATCCAGCCGCCGTAGAGTCCAGAACCACCAGATCCAATATAGACACCATCACGGAGGGGTTCATCATGTCCATTGGTGCCTCTTCGATGATGCGTGAGTAGTTCCTTGTAGACCTACGGGTTCGTAGTTAGTATCTAGATGGCTTCCTCTCTCTCATTTGATTCTCAATACAATGGTCTCTTGGAGATCCATATGATGTAACTCTTTTTGCGGTGTGTTTGTTGGGATCCGATGAACTTTGAGTTTATGATCAGATCTATTTTTTATATCCATGAAAGTTATTTGACTTTGTTTGATCTCTTATATGCATGATTGCTTATAGCCTCGTATTTCTTCTCCGATATTTGGGTTTTGTTTGGCCAACTTGATCTATTTATCTTGCAATGGGAAAAGGTGCTTTGTAGTGGGTTCGATCTTACGGTGCTTGATCCCAGTGACAGAAAGGGAACCGACACGTATGTATCGTTGCTACTAAGGATAAAACGATGGGGTCTATCTCTACATTGATAGATATTGTCTACATCATGTCATCGTTCTTATTGCATTACTCTGTTTATCCATGAACTTAATACACTGGATGCATGCTGGATAGCGGTCGATGTGTGGAATAGTAGTAGTAGATGCAGGCAGGAGTCGGTCTACTAATCTTGGACGTGATGCCTATATAATGATCATTGCCTGGATATCGTCATGATTATTCGAAGTTCTGTCAATTGCCCAACAATAATTTGTTCAACCACCATTTGCTATTTTTCTTGAGAGAAGCCACTAGTGAAACCTACGGCCCCCGGGTCTCTTCTCAACATATTTGCCTTTGCGATCTATTTTTCCTTGCTTTTATTTTCATATATATATTTCTAAAAACCCAAAAAAACCTTGCAGCACTTTTTTGTTATTTATTTTATCTCGCGTTTCCGCGAGATCTATTTATCCAAAGTACTACAAGACTATCTACCCTTTTACCCGTCAGGGATTGACAACCCCTCTCTGTTCGCACACGAACACGTCACCGTGTACCCTCGACGCCGGGGGTGGTGCACCGCAGCTCACGTCGAAGGAGACCCGACCGACAGCGCGGTACGCAAGACAATCCGGCGGGCGCTTTTGCAGACCCGAAACCCCGCGCACCCGGGAGGGAACCCGTCAGGGATTGCGGCGGCTATGGGCTGCCCTAGGTCGATTCGCTCGCCCCTAGAGCCTCGGGATTCGCAGCTCTCAAACACGGAGAACAGCGAAGAGCGAGAGAAAAACAGTGGAGAGATAAAACGTGACAGGAAAAAGTAGTATATTGATTTGTTTGATTGTGTGTTGTTCAATCGGCCGTCACCCCCAACATATATAAGAGGCGGCTGGACTTCCCGTACAAGAAAAGGATTCATCTAGGCTTTCCTTACAATAAAATTGCATCAATTCACGTCCAAAACCCTAGTCAAATTCGGACTGGTTTTATCCGAACTTTCCAAAACTGTTCGGTTTAAACTGACTGTACCTTGCTGGTCCTTTTTATGATGGTAAACAACCTCGGAAGGAAACGAGTCCAAAAGCAATCTTGACCGTTTCGACGAGACGAACATCTTTCATGTTGAACGTTTTCTCATCAGAGTTCATCTCGAGGGTCAAATAGCTCGTGCAAAACAGCAAGTTATTCACGCATCTAATCAGACACACCCACATATGTGTCTGGTTCCGGGCGTCATATTTTGCTCGCTGGAGGGTCTCGTTGTGCGGGCTCTAACTTTTGCATACGACCTCGGATTGCAACGATCTTTATATCAAAATCGATCATTTCGACGAGACGAAGACAATTCATGTAGATAATTCTTCCATACGAGGCCGTATTGGGGGCGTAATGAGCCGAACAGTGTTCTGAATACAAAATCCAGTACTTTGAGCACAACTTCGGCCTTAGAGATGCGGTTGGATGGCAATGACTTAAACATCAAAGTCGTTCCTCTCGGCGATGTGAAATTTTCCATGCTGAAAACCCTTTCACTCGAAGCCATCTCATTTTCTTTTTATGTCATGCCAAAATCTGGTGTCAACACATGCCCCCCTGTTTTTCGGCAAAGCTTGCACGCCGAAAAATAATATGCACGGTGTTTGTTCTAAAGACGATGTCAACACTCCATCGGTCATTTATTTTCCTCAGGGCGATAATTATGTATCGGCCATGTTTGTGCTAAGGGCGATAACCGTACATCGACCATTGCCTACTCAGGCTTCTTGCCACACACTCGGATGGTATTTCTTCAAGTACTTGCCATTGAGAGCTCGAGGTAACAATGCCCCTTGTACGGATTCCACAAAATATGAGTTTCTGGGAACTACTCTTGTAATCCTAAAAGGACCTTCCCAACTTGGAGACCACTTCCTAATTTTTGTCTCTTGAACCAATTGGCAGAATCACTTTCGAGGCGAGATCACCAACTTGAAAGTTCTTCAACTTAACTTTCTTATTGTAGCTCTTGCTACCCTCAACTGTCCCTCTCTATGGCCTTCAAAGCAGCCAAACGTTTATCGGCAACCTCATCAACATTGTCCATCATCAAGTTATAAAAGTCTACTGCCGATAAATCATTTTGTTTGGCTATTCTCAAAGCATTCAAATTTACTTCCACCGGTAAAACAGCCTCTTACCATATACTAGTTCATATGGAGTCACTTTAAGTAGCACCGTGCCTTGAGATTCTATGTGCCCATAATGCTTCAGACAACAACTCATGCTAGACAACAACTCATGCTAGACTCGGATTATCCTCAATTTTCTTCTTGATGAGTTTGATTAAAATTTTATTGCTAGACTCAACTTGTCCATTGGCTTGGGCATAATATGGAGAGGCATTGAGCAACTTTATGTTATAAGATTCGGCAAATCTCTGACTTGGTGTGATATGAAAGATGAGCCTTGATCTGTAGTCAACGTTTGAGGAATGCCGAATCTATGAATAATGTGCTCGGTTATGAACTTAATTACCTCTGTATGTGTCATGTTCTTGAGAGGCACTGCTTCAGACCATTTAGTGAAATAATCAGTTGCTACCAATACGAACCGATGCCCCTTTGATGAAGACGGATGAATTTGTCCAATAAAGTCTAGACCCCATCCTCTGAAAGGCCATGGCCTGATAATGGGATGTATCATAGCAGCAGGAGCCAACTAAGTATCACCAAATTTTTGACAAGCTTCACACCCTTTATAATATCTGAAGCAATCATTAATCATGGTCGGCCAATAAAACCCAGCACGTCGTAGTAACCATTTCATCTTGGGAGCCGACTGATGAGTGCCACAAATACCTTCATGGACCTCTCCCATAGTAATTCTCGCTTTGTCTTCGTCCAAGCACTTTAAAAGAACATCATCAACCGTTCGGCGATAGAGACCATCATGTTTCATCGTGTACTTGAAAGCCATACGCCGAACAGCCCTGTCCACCCTTCTACTAGGAGCACACAAATAATTAATGATGGGTTTCCTCCAGTCTTGATTTTCTCCTGCATTGAATATTTCATTAGTGGCCGAAGCGGTGGGCTTCGACTCGGCCTTACCTATGTTGACAAGACCTAGCATCGGCTATTGATAGAAATGCAATACACCATGGTTAACATAGTAGCCGGATGCTTGTTGTGCCAACTCTTTCGAATTGTCATGTCTAGATATATGAATAATTTTAAAGCAACCCAAGGTAAATCTTGCATCTAGACATACCAAAAGATAAACTATAAGTGATTCGTCAAAACATTGATAACCTTTGGATATTTGTTGCACTACTAATAACGAATCACCGGAAGCCTCAATATGTATAGCACCTATAGCAAGGCAAAGCTCCAATCCGAATGACAATGCATATTCGGCTTTGATCATTGTGCAAAAATATTTTAAGCGGCACGAGGCTTCACAAAATAGCACCATAAGGAGATATATAAACAATACCAACACCTTGGCCATTGCTACAATTTTAACCATAAAAAATAACCTCCATGGTACTAGAAAGACTAGGACAATATCAATGAACATGTACTTTGTTTTAGTCTCCAATTGAACTAAGGACGATGTTAGGATACTACATCGGCCATGCTTTGACATATTCTTAGGGCGATAGATAAATATCGGCCATTACCTTGAGGTCCATGTAGAATTCACCCACCAAAGTATGTATAGCCGAAATAAACAAATGAAATAGCAATAAAATATTTCGGCCCCTTTGTATTAGCAACAAAAATGTAACTAACCAAATGTATAGTGATTTGGTAATACCGTGTCATGATATAGAAAATTATGTTGCATCCATGGATCAAAATAAATCCATGGAGGGTAATTGATCATACCTATGGATGAATTCAATGGCAAAGGCATGAATGGTATGGTTGAACAATATGGATGATGTGCTAACCGAAGATTTTGATGGGGTGATGCAAACCTTCGGCTTAACTGTTTTTGGCTTCCATCCTTCTCTTTCTTCACTTTTGTAACACTTGTTGCAATAGAAACATGCACATCATTTTTGTTTTGATTGATCTTCTTGGGAACCCATGCCATGTTCTTCTTTCTCAGCTCTTGTGCACTAAGATTTTGTAATTCCTTCTTTTTCCAATATGATAAGCCGAGTGAGCAGCTCGACTGTGATTTTGTTTCAACCAATGGCAACTCTTTTTGGGCCTTGTGCACCCTCAACTTCTTTTCTTCAGATTTGGCACTCTGATTTTTATCCATTGATTGTTTCACTTCTTTGCCTTTTGTAGCCAATGTCAACACTTTAATTGGCTCTTTGTTATTTGAGATCAAATCTGAAGCAGCACACTTACGACCATCTCTTTTCACGCGGTAAACTTGCTTTACCACCTCTTTCTTCTTTCTTGAGCTCTGGACCGATTCCTTATGATTGAAACGGTCTTTGACGCGTGATTGTTCAAATGTTGATCTCCTTGGAGCTGCATAGTATTGGTGAGATGGTCTAGAATAAGATGGAGAATGTACCCTTGTATCATACCTGTCCCATGATGAATATGTATCTATATGAGCATAGGGAGGTATCCACGGCATTGTCATTGACGGCCCAAAATAAGGATATGAATATGTTGCATTAAAATTATCACTTTGCCAATACCGATCCTCATATTTGCGCCTTGGGGATGACCTTGGTTTCTTTGCAAGATTTGGCCGATAAGCATTCTTTTCTTCACTCTTCTTTTGATATTTATCCAATAGTTCAGCGAAGGTGATTTTTGATCTCTTACACTTGCGCTTATTTCGGCCTTTGTTTTCTTTCGATTTGCTTTCATCGATCATTGGATTTGCTTGCTGCCCCCCAGTCCTTGGTGTCTCCATGTAGCTTCGATGGAACTCCTGCCCTCAAGATATATGCTCGTTATGCTCTTCAACAACTTCTTTACTTGAAAGCTTGATCCCATCACCTGCAGCTTTTACATTCTTTTTAAATGGATCGGCTTGAAGCAGCCGATGTAAAAACTTTTTGCCATCGGGACCAATCGGAATAGACTGGTCATCTCTTGGTGTTTCAACAAACTTCAATCGTCCTTTTTCAATGGCCGATTTAACTATTTGACGAAACATGTTGCAATCCTCAAAATTATGCTTGGACGAATCATGCAACTTACAATACATTCGTCCTTGGATTGATGGCTTAACATGGTGATCAAGAATTGTAATGTAATTATTTTTCAGCAACAAATCAAATATTTTATCACACATGCTTGAATTGAAAGTATACTTCTTGTTTCCTAGCCGATCTTGCTGTTTGAGCGGCTTTGGAGAAAACAAGCGAATGGTTCAGATTTGGAATCTCCCCATTCGGCTATGTATTGTGTTTTCCACTCTATCTCCGATGTCTTTGGATATGATATTATATTAATTATATTAACATCGATTTTCTCAATAGAATTTAACCTTGGCTTTAAATTTCTGAAACGAAGATATTTAGAACATACATGTCTCAGTTGAGACCAAGTGTAAGCCAAGTAAGAAATAAGCAAAGCTACCCAACTAGATATGAACTTTAGAGAAAGCAACGGGAAAAGCTTTGGCTGTAACAATAAGTCATTATCGTTCTTTATAAATGGTGCAATGGGTTGACCGATATGTTCCATAACAATTTTACTGCTAACAAGTAAATTACCCTTCCTCATTGGTCTTTCAAAATTACTTATGAGAATATTTCTTATAGATGCATCAATAATGAAGTTGCGACCAAATCTGAAAATAGGTAAAGTACTAGCTATGCATACCTCTTCAAATATGTTGGGAGAGCATGATAGTGGTGCCATTTGAAGAACATCTTGCTCCGTCTTTGGATGGCTCCCCAACAACTTGTCATCATCTTTTCTTGAATCCGTGCATCATTGCTTTGAAGATTTTTGTCGGCGAACTTTGTTCGCTACTTATTCTTGTCCTTGAAGCTTGTCAATTTCTACTGCTCGGAACTCATAGGGCAGGAAGTAGGTTCCATTAACTTCAGAAAAATCAAGCACCGTTGTTTTCCTATGCTTGCCATGCCCTTTCTCAATAATGCTTGCCTCGTTGGATTTGATGGACTCAGAATATATACTACTTGATTCGGCTTTTTCAACCGAAGCACTTTCATGTTCTGAATCATCCTTCTTTTTATTGATAGTACCAATTGGCAATGCTTCTTTTATCTGAGCCAATTCTTTTTCTATTTGTTTCTGACGGCGAGCGGCAAAATTAGCTTTAAGATTTTTCTCAATTTCAGCCCACTCTGGATATGATTGCCCCCCAATGCTTTTAGATTCTTTCGGCAATGACAAACGGGTGTTGCCGAAATTTTGCAATTGTGTAGGGGGTGTATAATATGATGTAGTACTAGGTGAAGGCATATGCATTGTTGTAAGACCATCCTTTTGCTCGCCAATTTTATCAATTGGCAAAGATTCATCTTCTTGCAAAACTCTAGCTTTTATTGCGGCATAATCAGGAAATAGCCCCTTTTCATGTTGTTCAAGGCAAAGAGCACTAATTCTCTTATTTTGGGCTAAACTCTTCAATGCAGCCACCACTACCTCATCTTCTACAATGTTGGGCACAACCGCTCCTGTAAAATTTACATTCATTCGGCTATAACCAGGAAGGTGTGAAGCCGAATTATGAGCATCTACAGTTGTGTATGGTGCCGAAGAATTAGTAACATGAGGTGTAGCATATGACGGTTGAGAGTAACTGGCCGAATGACAACTAGTAGCATGGCCAATTCTCTCATTCATCGGCATGGTTGGATTACTATATTGCACATTAGCTGCCGATGAATAAAAGGGTGAAACACTTTCTTGTATGGCATTGGAAATTCTAACTTGGGGTGTTTCAAATTGATTAATCGAACTCATCATGTTGCTCATCGGCATATGAATTTGCTGGGTTGCCGATGCGTGTGAGTTGGGATACATATGTTGCATGTTGCTAAATTTATAAGAATTTGAAACATGAAGATTGTTTTGCATTGGCCCTTGCACATAATTAGATGCATGATTGATAAAACTAGGGCTAGCCGATACATTATGCTCAATAGGTGATCCAGCAACAACATATGGATTATTTGCATCTACAAAGGGGAATTGGGTATTCATATTACCTTTGTAGATTGCAGCAACTTGATGACGATCTCTTCGTAGCAAGAACGGGCTGGAGACCGTTCAAAGCTTCGTCCCCAGCGGAGTCGCCAAAAAGTGTGTTCGCACACGAACACGTCACCGTGTACCCTCGACACCGGGGGTGGTGCACCGCAGCTCACGTCGAAGGAGACCCGACAGACAGCGCGGTACGCAAGACAATCCGACGGGCGCTTTTGCAGACCCGAAACCCCGCGCACCCGGGAGGGACCCCGTCAGGGATTGCGGCGGCTATGGGCTGCCCTAGGTCGATCCGCTCGCCCCTAGAGCCTCGGGATTCGCATCTCTCAAACACGGAGAACAGCGAAGAACGAGAGAGAAAACGGTGGAGAGATAAAACGTAGACAGGAAAAAGTAGTATATTGATTTGTTCGATTGTGTGTTGTTCAATCGGCCGTCACCCCCAACATATATAAGAGGCGGCTGGACTTCCCGTACAAGAAAAGGATTCATCTAGGCTTTCCTTACAAGAAAATTGCATCAATTCACGTCCAAAACCCTAGTCAAATTCAGATTGGTTTTATCCGAACTTTCCAAAACTGTTCGGTTTAAACTGACTGTACCTTGCTGGTCCTTTTTGTGATGGCAAATAACCTCGGATGGAAACGAGTCCAAAAGCAATCTTGACCGTTTCGACGAGACGAACATCTTTCATGTTGAACGTTTTCTCATCAGAGGTCATCTCGAGCGTCAAATAGCTCGTGCAAAACAGCAAGTTATTCACGCATCTAATCAGACACACCCACATATGTGTTTGGTTCCGGGCGTCATATTTTGCTCGCTGGAGGGTCTCGTTGTGCGGGCTCTAACTTTTGCATACGACCTCGGATTGCAACGATCTTTATATCAAAATCGATCATTTCGACGAGACGAAGACAATTCATGTAGATAATTATTCCATACGAGGCCGTCTTGGGGGCGTAATGAGCCGAACAGTGTTCTGAATACAAAATCCAGTACTTTGAGCACAACTTCGGCCTTAGAGATGCGGTTGGATGGCAATGACTTAAACATCAAAGTCGTTCCTCTCGGCGATGTGAAATTTTCCATGCTGAAAACCCTTTCACTCGAAGCCATCTCATTTTCTTTTTATGTCATGCCAAAATCTGGTGTCAACACATGCCCCCTGTTTTTCGGCAAAGCTTGCACCGAAAAATAATATGCACGTGTTTGTTCTAAAGACGATGTCAACACTCCATCGGTCATTTATTTTCCTCAGGCGATAATTATGTATCGGCCATGTTTGTGCTAAGGGCGATAACCGTACATCGACCATTGCCTACTCAGGCTTCTTGCCACACACTCGGATGGTATTTCTTCAAGTACTTGCCATTGAGAGCTCGAGGTAACAATGCCCCTTGTACGAATTCCACAAAATATGAGTTTCTGGGAACTACTCTTGTAATCCAAAAAGGACCTTCCCAACTTGGAGACCACTTCCCGAATTTTTTGTCTCTTGAACCAATTGGCAGAATCACTTTCCAGACGAGATCACCAACTTGAAAGTTCTTCAACTTAACTTTCTTATTGTAAGCTCTTGCTACCCTCAACTGTCCCTCTCTATGGCCTTCAAAGCAGCCAAGCGTCAAAGTCGTTCCTCTCGGCGATGTGAAATTTTCCATGCTGAAAATCCTTTCACTCGAAGCCATCTCATTTTCTTTTTATGTCATGCCAAAATCTGGTGTCAACACTCTCTTACATCGGGTTGCGAGTATTTATTATTTGTGTGCAGGTGATGTTTATGTTGTGTTGCTTGGTTATCCTACTGGTTCAATAACCTTGGTCTCATCACTGAAGGGAATACTTACTGTTGTTGTACTGCATCATCCCTTCCTCTTTGGGGAAATACCGACGTAGTTCAAGCAAACATCAAACGGAATTTATGGCGCCGTTGCCGGGGAGGATCAAGTCAAGATAGTCTCCCGGCCACGTGCCTTTCTAGCGTCATTGCCGGGGAGACATCATCAACTTATACCAGGTTCCTAATAACAAATCTCATCTCCTCGCAATTGCATTATTTGCCATTTGCATCTCGTTTTCCTCTCCCGCACTTCACACAAAATTGTCGTTTTATTCGTCCTTCTTTTCCGTTTGCTGTTTCCTTGCCGGATCTGTTTTTGAGTGCAATCTTGTTGCGTAGTCATCATGACTCAAGAGAACACCAAGTTGTGTGATTTCTCAAATACCCACAACAATGATTTTATCGACACTCCGATTGGTCTCTGATACGTCTCCAACGTATCTATAATTTTTGATTGCTCCATGCTACTTTATCTACTGTTTTGGACTATATTTGGCTTTATTTTCCACTTTTATATTATTTTTGGGACTAACCTATTAACCGGAGGCCCAGCCCAGAATTGTTGTTTTTTGCCTATTTCAGTGTTTCGAAGAAACAGAATATCAAACAGAGTCCAAACGGAATAAAACCTTCGGAAACGTGATTTTCTCACCGAACGTGATCCAAGAGACTTGGACCCTACGCCAAGGCACAAAAGAGGCGATCACGAGGGTGGGGGCGCCCCCCCGCACAGGGCGCGCCCCCCCGCCCAGGGCGCGCCCCCTGCCTCATGGGGCCCCATGTTGCTCCACCGACGTACTCCTTCCTCCTATATATACCTATGTACCCCCAAACGATCAGAACAAGAGCCAAAAACCTAATTCCACCGCCGCAACTTCCTGTATCCACGAGATCCCATCTTGGGGCCTGTTCAGAGCTCACGGGAGGGGCATCCACCATGGAGGGCTTCTACATCATCACCATAGCCCCTCCGATGAAGTGTGAGTAGTTTACTTCAGACCTTCGAGTCCATAGCTAGTAGCTAGATGGCTTCTTCTCTCTTTTTGGATCTCAATACAATGTTCTCCCCCTCTCTCGTGGAGATCTATTCGATGTAATCTTCTTTTTGCGGTGTGTTTGTTGAGACCGATGAATTGTGGGTTTATGATCCAGATTATCTATGAATAATATTTGAATCTTTTCTGAATTCTTTTATGTATGATTGAGTTATCTTTGCAAGTCTCTTCGAATTGTCTGTTTGGTTTGGCCAACTAGATTGGTAGTTCTTGCAATGGGAGAACTGTTTAGCTTTGGGTTCAATCTTGCGGTGTCCTTACCCAGTGACAGAAAGGGTTGCAAGGCACGTATTGTATTGTTGCCATCGAGGATAACAAGATGGGGTATTTATCATATTGCATGAATTTATTCCTCTACATCATGTCATCTTGCTTAAGGCATTACTCTGTTTTTAACTTATACCTCTGGATGCATGCTGGATAGCGGTCGATGAGTGGAGTAATAGTAGTAGATGCAGAATCTTTTCGGTCTACTTGTCTCGGACGTGATGCCTATATACATGATCATACCTAGATATACTCATAACTATGCTCAATTCATCAATTGCTCAACAGTAATTTGTTCACCCACCGTAGAATACTTATGCTCTTGAGAGAAGCCACTAGTGAAACCTATGGCCCCGGGTCTATTCTCATCATATCAATCTCCATCACTTTAATACTTGCTTTGCTTTTACTTTGCCTTTTACTTTTACTTTGCATCCCTATACCAAAAAATACCAAAATATTATTTATCATCTCTATCGATCTCACTCTAAGTAAGTGACCGTGAAGGATTGACAACCCCTAATCGCGTTGGTTGCGAGGAGCTATTGTTTTGTGCAGGTACGAGGGACTTGTGCGTGGCCTCCTACTGGATTGATACCTTGGTTCTCAAAAACTGAGGTAAATACTTACCCTACTTTGCTACATCATCCTCTCCTCTTCGGGGAAATCCAACGCAGTGCTCAAGAGGTAGCAAGAAGAATTTCGGGCGCCGTTGCCGGGGAGGCTCACGCAAGAGCAAGTCAAGCACCATACCAAGTACCCATCACAATCCCTATCTCCTGCATTACATTATTTGCCTCCCGTTTTCCTCTCCCCCACTTCACCCTTGCCGTTTTATTCGCCCTCTCTTTCCCAATCTCCTCCTCTCTTTCCCGTTGCCTTTTCCTCGTCTGTTTGTTTGATTGTGTGTTGGATTGCTTGTTTGTCGCGATGGCTCTACCTAGATTTGGTGTTCTTCACCTTAAAAGGTTAGAAGAAATCGAAACCAATGTCAGGAAATTTATGGTTCTGCAATTTGAGCATAATAATTTCTTTAGAAATGAGCTTAAGGAACAAAAAGGTTTTATGAGTTATATGAATAAAGAGCTTGATGATATGTCTAAAGAATTTGATGGTATAAGATCCCAAATTGCTCGTCTTGAAAAATTGTCCGCTGAAATTTCGGATATGCAAGCTACCTTAGTCAATAAGATGGCCGCTAAACCGAATCCTTATGAAAATCAAGATGAAGATCTAAAAGTTATTGATGTGTCCCCCATTAAATCTTTGATTTCTAATATGAATCTTGATGAAACTGAATATGATCTTCCTTTACCTAGAAGGCGTTCTAAGAATTCGAAGTTTTTAGATCTTGATGATGAAATTGATAAATGTGGGATTGGAAGAAATAAAAACCTAGATGTTGCTAAACCCACTATTTTGGATCTCAAGGAATTTAATTATGAAAATTGCTCTTTGATTGATTGTATTTCCTTGTTGCAATCCGTGCTAAATTCTCCTCATGGTTATAGTCAAAATAAGGCCTTTACCGAACACATTGTTGATGCCTTGATGCAATCTTATGAAGAAAAACTTGAGTTGAAAGTCTCTATCCCTAGAAAACTCTATTATGAGTGGGAACCTACTATTAAAATTAAAATTAAAAATTATGAGTTTCATGCCTTGTGTGATTTGGTTGCTAGTGTCTGTACTATCCCCAAAACTTTGTGTGATTTGCTAGATTTCCGTGACTTTGATGATTGCTCTCTAAACTTGCATCTTGCGGATTCCACTATTAAAAAACCTATGGGAAGAATTAATGATGTTCTTATTTTTGCAAATAGGAATTATGTGCACGTAGATTTTATCATTCTTGATATAGATTGCAATCCTTCATGTCCTATTATTCTTGGTAGACCTTTCCTTAGAACGATTGGTGCAATTATTGATATGAAGGAAGGGAATATTAGATTCCAATTTCCATTAAAGAAATGCATGGAACACTTTCCTAGAAAGAAAAAAATTACCATATGAATCTATCATGAGAGCCACTTATGGATTGCCTACCAAAGATGGCAATACCTAGATCTATCCTTGCTTTTATGCCTAGCTAGGGGCGTTAAAAGATAGCGCTTGTTGGGAGGCAACCCAATTTTATTTTTAGTTTTTTTGTTTTTGTTTCTGTTTAGAAATAAATAATCCATCTAGCCTCTGTTTAGATGTGGTTTTGTGTTTTAATTAGTGTTTGTGCCAAGCTAGACCTATTGGATCTTCTTGGATGATAGTTATTTGATCTTGCTGTAATTTCCAGAAACTTTGCGCTAAGTGCCCGAATTATTAAAAATCACCAGAACGTGATAAAATACTGATTCCAATTGCTGCTTATCAATAAACAAATTTTCTAGGTCTTCTAATTTTGGTAGATTTTTTGGAGCTCCAGAAGTTTGCGTTAGTTACAGATTACTACAGACTGTTCTGTTTTTCGTGTGTTGTTTGCTTATTTTGATGAATCTATGGCTAGTAAAATAGTTTATAATCCATAGAGAAGTTGGAATACAGTAGGTTTAACACCAATAGAAATAAAGAATGAGTTCATTACAGTACCTTAAAGTAGTCTTTTGTTTTCTTTCTCTAACGGAGCTCACGAGATTTTTATTGAGTTTTGTGTCGTGAAGTTTTCAAGTTTTGGGTAAATTCTTTTGATGGATTATGGAACAAGGAGTGGCAAGATCCTAAGCTTGGGGATGCCCATGGCACCCCAAGATAATCAAGGACACCAAAAAGTCAAAGCTTGGGGATGCCCCGGAAGGCATCCCTCTTTAAATCTTCTTCCATCGGTAATTTACTTGGAGCTATATTTTTATTCACCACATGATATGTGTTTTCCTTGGAGCGTCTTGTATTATTTGCGTCTTTGCTTGTTATTTTACCACAATCATCCTTGCTGTACACACCTTTTGAGAGAGCCATACATGAATTGGAATTTGATAGAATACTCTATGTGCTTCACTTATATCTCTTGAGCGTGATAATTTTTGCTCTAGTGCTTCACTTAGATCTTTTAGAGCACGGTGGTGGATTTGTTTTAAAGAAACTATTAATCTCTCATGCTTCACTTAGATTATTTTGAGAGTCGTTAATAGCATGGTAATTTGCTTAATGTTAATATACTTGGTATTCAAGATATGTGAAACTTTCTTTTGAGTGCGTTGAATACTAAGAAAAGTTTGATGCTTGATAATTGTTTTGAGATATGAAGATGGTGATATTAGAGTCATGCTAGTTGAGTAGTTGTGAATTTAAAGAATACTTGTGTTGAAGTTTGTGATTCCCGTAGCATGCACGTATGGTGAACCGTTATGTGATGAACTTCGGAGCATGATTTATTTATTGATTGTCTTCCTTATGAGTGGCGGTCGGGGACGAGCGATGGTCTTTTCCTACCAATCTATCCCCCTAGGAGCATGCGTGTAATACTTTGCTTTGATAACTTCTAGATTTTTGCAATAAGTATATGAGTTCTTTATGACTAATAATGAGTCCATGGATTATACGCATTTTTTCCCATCCTTCCACCATTGCTAGCCTCTCTAATACCGCGCACTTTTCGCCGGTATCATACACCCACCATATATCTTCCTCAAAACAGCCACCATACCTACCTATCATGGCATTTCCATAGCCATTCCGAGTTATATTGCCATGCAACTTTCCACCGTTCCGTTTATTATGACACGCTCCATCATTGTCATATTTGCTAGCATGATCATGTAGTTGACATCGTATTTGTGGCAAAGCCACCATTCATAATTCTTTCATACATGTCACTCTTGATTCATTGCATATCCCGGTACACCGCCGGAGGCACACACATAGAGTCATATTTTGTTCTAAGTATCGAGTTGTAATTCTTGAGTTGTAAGTAAATAAAAGTGTGATGATCATCATTTTTTAGAGCATTGTCCCAGTGAGGAAAGGATGATGGAGACTATGATTCCCCCACAAGTCGGGATGAGACTCCGGACGAAAAAAAAAGAGGCCATAAAAAAAGAGAAAATGCCCAAATAAAAAAAAGAGAGAAAAAGAGAGAAGGGACAATGCTACTATCCTTTTACCACACTTGTGCTTCAAAGTAGAACCAAGATCTTCATAATAGAGAGTCTCTCATTTTGTCACTTTCATATACTAGTGGGAATTTTTCATTATAGAACTTGGCTTGTATATTCCAATGATGGGCTTCCTCAAATGCCCTAGGTCTTCGTGAGCAAGAGAGTTGGATGCACACCCACTTAGTTTCTTTTGTTGAGCTTTCATATACTTATAGCTCTAGTGCATCCGTTGCATGGCAATCCCTACTCACTCACATTGATATCTATTGATGGGCATCTCCATAGCCCGTTGATACGCCTAGTTGATGTGAGACTATCTTCCCTCTTTTTATCTTCTCCACAACCACCATTCTATTCCACATATAGTGCTATACCCATGGCTCGTGCTCATGTATTGTGTGAAGATTGAAAAAGTTTTGAAAATGTTAAAGTATGAAACAATTGCTTGGCTTGTCATCGGGGTTGTGCATGATTTAAATATTTTGTATGGGGAAGATGGAGCATAGCCAGACTAGGTGATTTTGTAGGGATAACTTTCTTTGGCCATGTTATTTTGAGAAGACATAATTGCTTAGTTAGTATGCTTGAAGTATTTTTTTTATGTCAATATGAACTTTTGTCTTGAATCTTTCGGATCTGAATATTCATACCACAATTAAGAAGATTTACATTGAAATTATGCCAAAGTATCACTCCGCATCAAAAATTCTCTTTTTATCATTTACCTACTCGAGGACGAGCAGTAATTAAGCTTGGGGATGCCTGATACGTCTCCACCGTATCTATAATTTTTGATTGCTCCATGCTACTTTATCTACTGTTTTGGACTTATTGGGCTTTATTTTCCACTTTTATATTATTTTTGGGACTAACCTATTAACCGGAGGCCCAACCGAGAATTCCTGTTTTTTGCCTATTTCAGTGTTCCGAAGAAACGGAATATCAAATGGAGTCCAAACGGAATAAAACCTTCGGAAACGTGATTTTCTCACCAAACGTGATCCAGGAGACTTGGACCCTACGCCAAGGCACAAAAGAGGCGGTCACGAGGGTGGGGGGCGCCCCCCCTAGGGCGCGCCCCCTGCCTCGTGGGGCCCCCTGTTGCTCCACCGACGTTCTCCTTCCTCATATATATACCTACGTACCCCCAAACGATCAGAACAGGAGCCAAAAACCTAATTCCACCACCGAAAATTCATGTATCCACGAGATCCCATCTTGGGGCCTGTTCCGGAGCTCTGCCGAAGGGGGCATCCGCCACGGAGGGCTTCTACATCATCACCATAGCCCCTCCAATGAAGTTTGAGTAGTTTACTTCAGACCTTCGGGTCCATAGCTAGTAGCTAGATGGCTTCTTCTCTCTTTTTGGATCTCAATACAATGTTCTCCCCCTCTCTCGTGGAGATCTATTCGATGTAATCTTCTTTTTGCGGTGTGTTTGTTGAGACCGATGAATTGTGGGTTTATGATCCAGATTATCTATGAATGATATTTGAATCTTTTCTGAATTCTTTTATGTATGATTGAGTTATCTTTGCAAGTCTCTTCGAATTGTCCGTTTGGTTTGGCCAACTAGATTGGTAGTTCTTGCAATGGGAGAAGTGTTTAGATTTGGGTTCAATCTTGTGGTGTCCTTACCCAGTGACAGAAAGGGTTGCAAGGCACGTATTGTATTGTTGCCATCGAGGATAACAAGATGGGGTATTTATCATATTGCATGAATTTATTCCTCTACATCATGTCATCTTGCTTAAGCGTTACTCTGTTTTTAACTTAATACTCTAGATGCATCTTTGGATAGCGGTCGATGAGTGGAGTAATAGCGAGATGCAGAATCATTTCGGTCTACTTGTCTCGGACGTGATGCCTATATACATGATCATACCTAGATATACTCATAACTATGCTCAATTCTGTCAATTGCTCAACAGTAATTTGTTCATCCACCGTAGAATACTTATGCTCTTGAGAGAAGCCACTAGTGAAACCTATGGCCCTCGGGTCTATTCTCATCATATCAATCTCCATCACTTTAATACTTGCTTTGCTTTTACTTTGCCTTTTACTTTTTACTTTGCATCCCTATACCAAAAAAAAACCAAAAATATTATTTATCATCTCTATCAGATCTCACTCTCGTAAGTGACCGTGAAGGGATTGACAACCCCTAATCGCGTTGGTTGCGAGGAGCTATTGTTTTGTGCAGGTACGAGGGACTTGTGCGTGGCCTCCTACTGGATTGATACCTTGGTTCTCAAAAACTGAGGGAAATACTTACGCTACTTTGCTGCATCATCCTCTCCTCTTCGGGGAAATCCAACACAGTGCTCAAGAGGTAGCAGTCTCCCGCCACTAGTGCGGAGACTTGTGATATTAATACTGCTTTGTTGAATCTCGTTATGAAAGATCATTTTTTCGGTACTCCTAATGAGGATGCCACATCCCATATTAATACCTTCGTGGAATTATGCGATATGCAAAAGAAAAAAGATGTGGACAATGATGTGGTGAATTTAAAATTATTTCCGTTTTCTTTGCGAGATCATGCAAAAATTTGGTTTTCTTCGTTGCCTCGCAATAGCATCGATTCTTGGAATAAATGCAAAGATGCTTTCATCACTAAGTATTTTCTGCCCGCAAAAATTATTTCCCTTAAAACCCAGATCATGGATTTCAAGCAAATTGAACATGAGCATGTTGCACAATCTTGGGAAAGGAGAAAATGATGCTAAGGAATTGCCCAACTCTTGGGTTAAATCTTTGGATGATCATACAAAAATTTTACACGGGGTTGAATTTTGTTTCTCGTAATCTTTTAGATTCCATCGTGGGTGGTACTTTTATGGAAATTACTTTGGGAGAAGCCACTAAATTGCTTGATAACATTATGGCAAATTATTCGCAATGGCATACCGAAAGAGCTCCTACCAGTAAAAAAGTTAATTTGGTTGAAGAAATTTCTTCTTTGAGTGAAAAATTTGATGCTCTTATGAAATTGGTTGCTAGTAAAAGTGCTCCTATTGACGATGTGCCTTTGTCTACCTTGATTGAGCAAAATAGTGATTCCATAGATGTGATTTTTATCTCTCGCAATACTTTCAACAACAATGCTTATAAAGGTAATTTTAATCCTAGGCGTTTTCCTAGTAATTCCTCTAATAATTATGGTAATTCCTATGGTAATCAATCTTACAATAATAATAGGAATACCTCTGGTCTTGAGAATAGTATTAAAGAATTTATCAACACTCAAAAAGTTTTCAAAACTACTATAGAAGACAAGTTGAATAAGATTGATGATTTGTCTAGAAGTGTTGATAGAATTTCTCTTGATGTGGAAAATCTCAAGATGAAAAATTTTGTGCCTAAAGTAGAGGAATCAATTAAATCTCCTTATGTTTCTATGGATGAAAGTAAGAAAAGAACCGCTATGCTTAGAGTTAAAAGAGAATTTTTAGAAAAGGCATTTTCTAGTGATTGCTTTCACAAAAGTAATGAAGATCTTAAAATGATTGGTGTTTCTTCTATTGGTTCCTTGTTTCGTAAAGTTAAGATTGATGAAAAAGGGAATGGAGAAGAGTCAACTTTAGCTAGAAGGCATCCCTATAATTCGGAGGGTGAAAATCTTGTTGAGAAAATTGATAAAACTGGGTTTGAAGAGGTCAAAACTTTAACTAGTGATGTACCCACTATTTTGGATTACAAAGACTTTAATTATGATAGTTGCTCTTTGATTGATTGTATTTCTTTGTTGCAATCCATGATAAATTCACCCCATGCCTATGAAGAAAATAAAGCTTTTACTAAACATATTGTTGATGCTATGATGAAAGCTTTTGAAGAAAAGTTGGAATTAGGAGTTTCAATTCCTAGAAAATTACATGATGAGTGGGAACCTACTATCAAAGTCAAGATTAAAAATAATGAGTGTTTTGCTTTATGTGACTTGGGTGCTAGTGTTTCTACAATTCTGAAATCTTTATGTGATGTGCTTGGTTTTACCGATCTTGAAGAATGTTCTTTAAATTTGCACTTGGTGGATTCTACTATTAAAAAGCCTATGGGAAGAATTAATGATGATCTTATTCTTGCAAATAGGAATTATGTGCCAATAGATTTTATTGTTCTTGATATTGATTGCAATCCGTCTTGTCCAATTATTCTTGGTATGTAACATCCCAAATTTTCAATTTGGAATGTTATACACTAGATCATCATGCATATCATATTTTCTTGCATTTTGTTGATCCTAGAAATTTCACGCAACTCAAGGACCCTCGGAGAGAGTTGTAGATTTCGAAATTTTCGTATTTGAGTTCTCTCAAAACTATGAAAAGAGGATCATTGGATTTATTTATTTTATCTTCAAATATTTTTCCAATATCAAAAAAGAGAGGAATAATATGACTTTCCCAAAATTTAGCAAAAATGAAGATTTAATAAATAAATCAAATTTTGGATTTTCTCGGAGTTTATTTGCCTTAGGGAAAATCGTGTTTTCAAAAATTGCATTTAGGCCCGAGTAAAAGTTCATTTTGTTCGACTCATTTTTAGGAGTCGGGGAAAGTTTACTTTATTAATTTTGGAGTTCATTTAGATTTTTTTTCTCTGTATTTTTCTGCGCGCGAAACCGATTTAAAAAAAAGAGAGAGAGCCACAGCACCTTGGGCCAAAGGCCCAAGCCGCCAAGCCAGCTGGCCGGCCAGGAGGCCAAGGCCATCGCTAGCGCGCGCCGCACCAGGGAGCCAGGGAGCCTCCCCGGTTTCCTTTTCTTTTACAAATCCTAGTAGGATTTGGACCCATTTCGTTATTCCGTTTTATTCCTAGGATTCCTAATCCTACTCTAATTCTTGTCCCCTACTCCAAGCAAAAACCCTCCCCTCCCCAATATAAATACCCAAGCACCCCCCCCCCCCCTCTAACGCATCAAACCAACACCTCTCCTCTCCTCCCCTACACCGCCGCCAACACCGCACCACCAGCGCCGCGCCGCCGGAGCCCCTCGCTTCTTGAGGTACTAGCCCAGCGCAAGCGTCACCTTTTCTTTTCCTCGGTTCGGTTTTTAAGAAATCGTTCGGTTTCCGTTCAGTTTTCTAGATCGGTTTTCGTTTGGTTTTCTTTTGAAACCCTAGATCGGTTTTTCTCGCCGGTTTTTCTTTCCGGTTTTGTTAGCAAACGTTCGCCGGACCGTTCGTCCTAACGAACGTGATCACCGGTTTGCTTCGGTTAATGAACTTCCGTTCGTTCAACCGTTCGTTGTTTTCTTTCTCATCGGATTTATTCCGCTATTTTTTTCTGATAGCGATTTCAGATCCGATTTTCTTTCTAGTCTATCTTCTCGCTCATTTATCGGAATCAGGTGATTCAAGCGCCTGGAGTTTCATCTCGAAACCGCCGTTCCGACTAATCAACTTAAACAAAGTTTTGCTACTGTAATATTTGACTTAGCTTCAACTTGCTAGAACCGAGTTGTTTTCTTTCATCGTTTGACTTTCGTTGCTTTATTTGATTCGATTCTTTTTGCAACCAGGGTTCTTAAGTTGAACTTTCTGGTTAGATCTTTTATTCGAGATTTACCGGTGCATTAGATGAGTACTTATTGTATGCTTGTTGTTTATCTGCGATAGATCACCGGTCGCCGCTTGTTAGTTCGAATCTCTAGGTTTCGCGGATCATCAGCAAGGCAAGTAACACTTTGATCATACTTTCTCATACCCAGTTTTTATGCATTAGATCAATCCTCAAACACTTGCATGATTAGGATCTAAATAAATTGTGGGATGGGAAGTAGATTGAGGTAGTACCTATTACCTGTTTTACTTATGAAACCTTGGGAGTTACTTCTATGTTTGCTTATTATGCTATGCTATGCTAGTAGGCGTGGATTGGGTGAGTGTATTCCGTGATGATGTGAGATTGTTAAATTAATGGTTTATTTAAGGTGGCAACAAACACACATCTGGGTGGATTGAGGCACTGGTTTCTATCGGGACTTGCCTGTTTTTCTTCGGACCGCCACCCAGGCTCAAAGGGATCATAAGATTATTCATGCTAGTAACTTCCATGTGCAGCCACAAGCCATTATGGGCTCTGGCATAGTTTATTAAGTCGTGTGAACTCTTACAATGGTAGACTAGCTGATGTAGGGGTTGTAGGTGGTACGGTCTACCCATCGTAAGGTGCAAACGCTTCTGAAAGACTATGTGTTGGGGATATAACTACTGAATATAAACACGCTCAAGGGCGGTTAACCTAAATCCATAATTAGGGCCCACGAAGGTATGAGGCCCGGAGCCTGAGGCGGATTAGGGTCTATAAATGTAAACCGCCTTAGTCATGTAACTTGTCTTTGTAAGATAAGAGAAAGAAGAGACCGAGCGGACACTTGTATGAGCGGCCTCGGGACTCTGTGAGACCGACTGGCGTCAACCCGTGTATATAAGGGGCGACCGGCGGCGGTTTAGGGACGGAACAATTCGAGGCTTAAGGCGAAGCTATTGCTCCCTAGTCGCGAAATCACATCAATCCATCACAAACTAGGCGTAGGCTTTTACCTTCATCGAAGGGGCCGAACTAGTATAACTCTCGTGTCTTTGTGTCCTCTTTAACCCCTCAAAGTTAACCCGTATGATGGCCCTGCGACTAAGTCCTTTCACGAGGACATCTGCCGTGACAATTCCACGATAGTTGGCGCCCACCGTGGGGCTATCGCACGATGGTTTGATGATCTTAGAGGGCAAGTTCGAAGGACTCGAAGGCTATGTTGTGGGCCGGATGACTAAGAGTCGTCGCGGCAAGCTCTACATCGACGATCTGGTGGGGCCCCGAGGCCGACTCGATTAGTCTGGTGCACCGGGTCCCCTTTGGTGGCATACACATGTTCATCGGCAAGATCGGTGAGCGAGGGCTGGGCGGACATCTGCCTTGACCTCGTCAAGGCGGCTCGTGGGCGAAGAAGAATCCTGCCCTGGCTAAACCGGCTGTCAAGCGTGCTTTCGTGGGAGTCATCCACGGAGGAGACTGTGAGGGCGGATCAGCATCTGGCGGCGAAACCGTTGTCTACTCTGATGACGAGTCGTCGACCGGAGAAACCGAGTCTCTGTACCAGCTGCAAGATGGCCAGATCGGGGGCTGTTCCGACGGTGAGAGTATTCCGGACCCCTTTGATCTGCCCAACCGGGTTGGAATCTTCATGGCCGGTACACAAGCGGCCTTCACTCTTGACCATGGCGCCCATGGTCGCCGGTTCAGCAGCGGTGATGGCAGCCGGGAAGGAGGCCTGTCGCCCGCCGCTCAAGTTTTATCGAGCTATTCGACGCATTGGCTGTGCTCATGGCGAGGCTAATCCGGCGGATCAAGACCTACTGGCGCGGAGATTGCAAAGGTGAAGGAACAAATCACTAAGGCTAAAGCGGATCTGGCAGCCGCGGACATGAGATGGCGGCGAGCGGGCGCTTTGGATCTGTGAGCTTATAGGCTCATCTTTGGATCGAGCGCGTCACATGAAGTCATGAAGAGAAAGTACAGATCCGTTTGCCTTCGGTTTTCGAGGAAGAGACCTCTTCAATACCCGGGCGAGGACCATAATCCGCCGCGGTGGTGAACGGCGGAAGCTTTTTGGACGAAGCGCGCCGATTCAGCCCGTGTGATAGATCTGCCTCGCCATCATGCGGCGCGCCCCGGGCTGTCGCGACACCTCCGGTCACTACTCCAACCCGATGGATAACCTTGTTGCGGCTGCGGCACGGTTGGGCGATTCAATCGAAGGCGATTCACCGCAGCGGTAGAAACACGCCGGGCAAAAGAACTCCTCGGGGCGGCCCCGGCTCAGCAGAAGCGTATTCATACGGTCGGGATCGGATCCACTCCACCCCGCCCAAGCCGGAGTTATAGCGGCCGCAGCACGAACCGGCCGTATCAAGCAATGCGCGCGTGGTCCGCCTCGCGGCAACAACCCGGCGGGTGGCTTCAAAACTCAAGTGGTGGTGGACCAGGCGAGAACGCGTAGGGAGGCGAGTTAGCAGCACAACATGAGGATCATCAGCTCGCGCGGTTCGACCGACCATCTTGAACCTGGGGTCACGTCGGCTCTTTGGGGTGCCTTGCCTCATCCCGCTTTCGCAATGTCGTTTGCCCAAGGACTTCAAAGGGCCACGCAAGGTGCCCAATTATACGCCGATTTGGCTGCGAGCGTGGATAGAAAGCTATGAGATGGCCATGGAGATCTTTGGATGTGGATGAAGCTGCGTGTGCGAAGTATTTCACCATGATGTTAGAAGGTGCGGCCCGTGCTTGATTGAAGAACCTGCCGCCAACTCCATCGGTTCATGGACCCGATTGCGGACCGGTTCATTCAAAATTTCAAAGACACTGTAAACAACCCATATGCATGGTGGATTTGGCGGCTTGTGTCGAGCGGAGGAGAATCCACAACCTATTGGGTGCGCCGCGTTTGGAAGTTTTACATTCTTGAGACGGATCAACCTGATTCGCGATCTTAACCCTAGAAGGCAACTGCGGTTCAAGCCGTTAAAGTTGAAGCTGGGTGCATGAAGCGTTTTGCAATGACATGGGCACTCTCATGGGCGTTTTAGTAAAGTATGCTGATTCTGATAGTACCAAGGATCCCGAGTCCGAGGAGGATGACGAAATAGGGAAGGGAAAACAGAACAGCAACTCCAGAGGCCAGCAGCATCAGTCGGCAGGTAATGGAGGAAACAAGCGTAAGGAAAACGGTAACATGGGCTTCGTAGCCAACACCAACGCACAGGACAAGGGTCAACGGCGCAAGGGTAAGCAATCAAACCGGGGCGGTGCGCCAAATCACAATCCGGATCGTTTGAATTATCTATTGAATCAACCTGTCCGAAGAATGGGGCGAAGGAGGCACCAACAAACCACCTCCGGAAGGATTGTTACATTATCACGGGAGTTCAAAAGTTCTAATGCTTTCGGTATGATCAAGGGCCCGCGGCGGTTCGAGGTCCGCCCGGATTCTGATGGAGAAATTCGGCCCGGGGTTCGGTGGTAATCCGGCGGGCGAGAACAATCGAACAATCGAGAACCAAGGTGGTTACAATCAACAACAGCAGCGATCGGGTTATCAAAGTAATCCGAAGCGGTTGAGCGGTGGACGATACCATGTCTTTACCACCAGCTTGGACAAGCGAGACCGAAAACTTGAGCGGGCAGTCAATGTTGTTGAACCGGCCGCACCGCATTACTCTACGCTGGTCGAGCAGCCTATTGTATGCAGCAGAGAGGATCATCCTCCCGGGTTTACAATCCGGGTCAGCTAGCCTAGTGGTGGCACCTCGGTGGGAGGATACAAGTTTACCAAGGTGCTTATGGATGGAGGGAGCAGCATCAACATCCTGTACTACGAGACCTTCGGCGTATGGGGTTAACGGATAAGCATCTCGGGCCGTCCAAATGGTGTTTCACGGTGTGGTGCACGGCAAGTCAACATACCGGTCGGTAAGATAGCTCGGAGGTGGCCTTTGGGGATGAACATGACTCGGATCGGAAACATTGGCGTTTGAAGTGGTGAAAATTCAAAGCCCTTACCACGCCCTATTTGGGCGGCGGCTTATCTAAGTTTATGGCACGGCCTTGTTATGTCTATTTGCAGCTAAAAATGCGGGTCACAAAGGGGCGATAACGGTTCATGGGAGCCGCAGGATCGCTTTGGAGTGCGAGGAAGGTGATGCGGCTTCTGCAGAGTCGGTTTGTGCCATCGAAGAGCTAAAGTATTATAAAGACAATGTTGATCCGGCGGATATGACCCGTTGAAGAAGCCAACTACTGAGCACGATCCGGTTTGAAGTTTAAATCGGTAGCTGAGACTAAACTTGTTGATTTTGTGCGGCGATTCGTCCAAGCAGTTCACCATCGGTGCTAACTTGGATCCTAAATAGGAAAGCGCGCTCATCGAGTTCATCCGTGAGAATCGGGACATTTTGCATGGAAGCCTTGACATGCGGTGTACCGAGGAACTCGCGAGCACACTCTTAATGTTGATCCCAAGTACAGACCCGATGGCAGTTTCTTCGCCGGTTTAACGAGGAAAGGCGCAAGGCCATTGGAAGGAGGTTGCGGGCTCTTAGCAGCAGGGTTTATCGTTGAAGTTTTCCATCGAGTGGCTTGCTAATCCGGTGTTGGTCCTTAAGAAGAATGGCACTTGGCGCATGTGTGTGGATTACAGATCTTAACAAGGCTTGTCCGGCGAGATCCTTTCGCCCTCCCGCATTGATCAGATTATTGATGCTACGGCGGGTTGTGGCGTTGAGCTTTTTGGATGCGTATTCTGGATATCATCAGATTAAGATGGCGGTTAAGGACCAGGAGAAGATGGCGTTTATCACTCCTTTTGGAGCCTTCTGCTATGTATCTATGCCTTTTGGGCTCAAGAGCGCCCAAGCAACTTATCAGCGTTGCGTACAGAATTGCTTGCACGAACAGATCGGCCGTAACGTGCATGCTTATGTGGATGATATTGTGGTTAAGTCAAGGAAGAAGGAGACATTGATTGAGGATCTAAAAAAACTTTTGACAACTTGCGGGTGTACAAGATGATGCTTAACCGGCCAAATGTGTCTTGGTGTTCGGCGAGCAAGTTATTGGGTTTTCTTGTGTCCAACAGGATTGAAGCTAATCCGGAGAAAATTACGACTATCACCTCCTTGGCTAAGCCAAAGTGCATCAATGATGTCCAGCGTTTGGCGGGTCGGATTGCCGCTAAGCGGTTTATCGGCCGCCTCGGAGAAAGGCCACTCCTTTGTACCAGATCTTTGAAGAAGGCGGATCGGTTTATGCGGAGTTCAGCCGCGGATGAAGCATTGGAGGATTTAAAGCGGCGGTTAGCCAACCCTTTGTTCTCGCCGCTCCCATTGACAAAGAGCCGCTTACGCTATATGTTGCTGCTAATGCGGGGCAGTTAAGCGTAGCCATTGTGGTAAGCGGAAGGGCGAGGAAGGAATATCCGGTTCAACGGCGGTTTATTACATCGGCGAGGTGCTCATTGAGTCTAAGCGAGATATCCGCATTGGCGAAGCTGGTATATGGAGTTTTTATGGCAAGCGAAGCTGAAGCAATATTTTCAAGGGCATCCCATCACGGTGGTCGATTCAGCTCCCTTGGCGATATCATACTGAACCGAGAAGCAAGCTGGGCGGATTGCTAAGTGGGCCATAGAACTTGGGCCACCACGGTTTCTGATATGTACCTCGGACGGCAGTAAAATCGAGCACTTGTGGATTTCATTAATGATTGGACGGAGTTGCAAGCGCTGAAGAAAAGCGAATCATACCTATTGGACCATCCACTTTGTGGGTCCGAGCAATTGGAGGGCTCGGGGCTGGAGTTGTGTTGACTTCCCACGAGGTGAAAAGTTTTATTCGTCCTCCGCTTAATGTTCCTTGTACTAACAATGCAACTGAGTATGAAGCTTTGCTCCATGGTCTCCGGATGGCTAAGGAGATGAATCTAAGCGGGTTAAGTGCTTTGGTGACTCGGACTTGGTGGCCCAGCAAATATCGTGCTTAGGATTCCAAAGATCCACTCATGGCTGCATATCGTCGGGAGGTGGATATTGTTGCAGGTCACTTTAAAGGATATCGGTGGACCATGTGGATCGTCGGAAGAACGGCGGCGGATGCTTTAAGCCGGCTGGGCTCTCAACGCAAACGGTCCGCCCAATGTCTTCCTTGATGTCTTGCACAATCCGTCGATCAAGCTTCATGATGAAGTAGATTTGGCTATTCCTGATCCGGAGGCTCGGTTGGTGGCAACCTTGCATGTCATTCGGATTGGGCGCTCCTTATTTGGCGTACATGACCGGGGCGAGTTACGGAAGATGAGGCGTTGGCCCGGCAGTAGTTCGGCGGTCTAAGTCTATGACCATTGTTAATGGCGAGTTGCATCATTGCGATTGTGTCGAGGCGTTTCAGCGTTGTGTCCCCCGAGGAAGGCTATGAGATATTGCGTGAGATCCATGAAGGGGACTGGTCACCACGCCGGTTCAAAATCCTTGGTGGCCAAAGCGTTTCGCCATGGTTTTTATTGGTTGACTGCCCATGCTGATGCGGAGGATCTGGTCAGGCGATGTGATGGTTGCCAGAAGTTTTCTAGACGTGCTCACATACCGGCCCGAGGAATTGAGGATGATTCCAATTACTTGGCGTTTGCGACTTGGGGCTGGACATGGTGGAGCCTTTTAAAGGTCAAGGACAAGAAAACACACTTCTTTGGTAGCAGTTGACAAATTTACAAAGTGGGTCGGGCGAGCCTGTTAGCAAGTGTGATGCGGCCACGGCGGTTCAGTTCATAAAAGGGTGATCTTCGGTTTGGATTTCCACACGGTATCATCACGGATAATGGCACCAATTTTCCAAGGGTGCCATGAAGGAGTTTTGTGAGCGTGAGCACATCCGGCAGCGTTTCTTGATGGCCCACCCGCAGTCCAATGGTCAAGCGAGCGAGCTAATCGGAGATCTTGAGAGGTATCAAACCCGGCTTATGGTCCCTTTGAGAGGGCGCGGGCTGTTGGGTAGAAGAGCTACCATCGTGATATGGAGTATAAATACTACCCCTAACAGATCCACTGGATACACACCGTTCTTTATGGTCTATGGGCGGGCGGTCCTTCCCAGCGATATCCGTCATGACTCACCTCGCGTGGCAGCCTATGTTGAGGCAGATACTTGAGGCTGCACGGCAGGGCGCTTTGGATCGGCTGGATGAAGAGCGAGATATGGCGGCTGCTCGTTCGGTGATTTACCGGCAGGATCTTCGTTGGTATCACGGTCGGTGGTCGAGAACCAGAACCTTCGGGAAGGAGACTTGGTGCTTGGCTCATTCAAGACCGAACAGATATGCACAAGCTATCCCCACCTTGGGAAGGGCCTTTTGTGGTCAGCAAGAATCTGCACTGCGGTTCATACTATCGATTGATGTTCGAGGCGTAAAGACTCACGCCGCGTCGAAGAGGAGACCAACGAGCCATGGAACATAGCTCATCTTGACCTTATTATACGAGCCATCGGCTCTACTTATGTACATATTATGACAATGTATATATTATGAATAAAAGCAATAAACCGGAGCCTCGGCTAAGCGGGGTATCCGTTACGTAAAAATCGGTTTGGGTACATGGAGTTGTTGTCTCAAAGCAGCCTCCGGTTTATCCCTTGATCTTGCTTTTGAAGTTTTTATGTCATCTGGGGGCTTTGTGGTGTCCGAACCAATGCAACACCTTTTGATGGGCGAAAGCCACCAGATCACTTGGGGACATGGTCACATCTGAACCGATCCGCCTCTTGGTCGGCCCTAAGGTCATAGAGTCACTTGGGGGCTTGGTGAACCGAACCATTGCCACGCCACTTGATCGGCATAATGCCACGGTTTGGTTGGGGACTTGGCTGACTTGAACCATAGCTACACCTTATTGGGAGCTTGGTGGTGTCCGACCATGGTAGCATCATCGATCGGCTCGATAAAGCCTCTTTTGGCAAACATTTTATCATTGCCTATGCTCCTCTATTGCTCTTATAACTGTGATTTAAATCGGTTCAACCAGTCCATTGGCGAATTTGGTTTATTGTTTAATCCGGTGATAACTTTTCGGTTTGTTTTTTCTGTTAAACATCCCATTATGGAGTAACGAGGGGCTTAACATGACCGGCATGGTTTACACAGTAAACCGGCATTCTAAAACTAGGAGCTGTTGTCTCCTTGGGCGGTAATGGTTTATGCAACCTCCACTTCAAGGGTTGGCTCAATAGCTGCATGCCCGTATTGGCAGGTATTTTTGTATCACAAAGTTTTGATCATATACATCAATATTTTCTTATATAAGTATATAAGCGTCACAAGCAATTTGGCGACACAAGCCGCCGTGGCAGTTTAAAATTTGTGATTGCAGGCAAAATAAATTGAAGGTTTCAATTCTTCAATCAAAGTATCAGCACCTCCATGCGAAGGTTCTGGTGAGGGCATAAAGGCATGTTCAAAAACAAAGTGCTGGCTATTCTATTACAAAGCCTTCCAAGGCCGGTATTTCGCATGGCGTTATGACTAGCAACCGATGCATCACCCGGCTTGCGGATTAAGCTTCCTCGCCGGGTTGGCGTGAGGAAGAGGCGTCTGGCGTCGGTTCAACTTCTTCCTCTTCATCACCCAAAGGCGGAAGTCATTGGTAGACCGGTCAATCCGGTTTAAGGCACGAAAGACAGCCTCTTCACTTATAAGCTCAGCGGATCAATGTCGAGGCATAAGTGTGCTTACGGATTAGGAACAAGGCTCGCACTTCGGAATGACAAACTCCACCCGCTTGTTGTTACGCATCGTAGAAAAGCGGTGAACGCCAGAGTTAACCTGCTGCTAGTTGACTTCGCCCGTGACGCATCTCCTTTGTTATTCATTTGAGGCGTCATTATCAAAACCGCCGTTCTCTTGAAGCTTTGAAACCCTTGGCTATGTCGGCGGATCAAGGTCCGCTATCCACGCCTTGGCGCGAGTTAGAAACTAGTAAGGTGCCAGCCGGGCGCGGATCATTTCAACTCTTCAAGCTGTGCGGAATCATGGATAGCGGTCCGGTGTATCTTTGATCAGGGCGGAGCTGTGTTGTCGTGCGATGTGGCACATATGACTTCATTGGGCGCGGTATACAGCTGCTCAATCAGCGTGTAAGCGGCCTTGAGCTTCTTCCGCACATCAAAGCCCAGATGAGCAATACGCTTCCCTGTACCGGTTTCAGACAGCTCAAGTTAAACCGGCGGAAATATCAAAACAGTGGTAATCAGTGCAAAATCTCTTACCAAAGATGGCAGAGGTCATGGCGTTAATCTGGCGCTTTAGTCTGGTAAGCTCTTCATCACCGGTTTAAGAGCCGTTTCAGCATCTTCCGCCCGTTTTTTAAAACCGGCCTTCTCGATGTCCAAGTTGGCCTGCTCGGATTTATACCCCTCCTTGAGCTGTTCCATAGTGGCCAAGGAGGTTTTCAATTCATCCTTGGCCTTGGTGGTTTACGCTTGTTGAGTCTCAGTTAGCACGAAGGTCCTTGAGTTATGCGGTTTCTTTGGTATATCTCACTCGATAACAAATGGAGCACGTTAGTTGTTTCATTATAAAGTCCCAAGCTCAATACAAATATTCAACTTGGCACTTGGGGCTAATGGCTAGTTGATCTCGGTTTGCTATGGGGATACAAAAATTAAGTCCCGGTTTAACTATGCTAAGTTGAACCGGCCCTTGAGCTACAACACTTTGAAGTTTAAGGCGTATGGGTTCTATACAAAGTTAAGTGCGGTTTAATTATGCTAAGTTGAACCAACCCTTGGGGGCTACTACACAGCAAAAGTACAAGAGAGGCATAACTCCTTACCTCATAGCGTTCCTTCATACGATTTACGGACCGGCTTGAAGTCACGACTTGTGTAGAGTCGGTTCGAAAGCGGAGTGAAGTTCTTGGGCAGAGAGGTTGTCATAAGGCGACAGATCAGTTTTCCCTTCTCTTTACTCATGGTAGTAGACTCTTCCTTGGTGCTGTGTTTTGCTAAAGCGACCGGTTGGCTAGGGGTGGTGTAGCGATGCCCGTCACTATAACGTCATCATTTTGGCGGGCTGGCCAGATTGGCGGTCTTCTTTGGGCTTGGTCTTTTCATACTCCGGCTCGGCGGTTCAACAATTCTGACCCGCTCTGTGGCGGACTCGGTGGAGCAGGATGTGAGGTTTCCACTTGGGCATCTGGCTAAATTTACGGCGGATCAGCGTTGTCGTCTTGGTTCAACCCGCGAGCTATTTTTAGCGACTTCAGGATTTTCGCCATGTTGCTCGGGATCTTCTCCGGATCAACATCCATGATAGGATCAAGGGTTTTAAGCTTTTTACTCAAGCGAGCCTTGGTGCTGCAATGTTCAAATTAGAGTAAGATAAATCGACCAGCATAAATATAAACCGAATTGGCTTGGCGAAGTATGGTGCTTACCCGCAGCAACTTTAAGCGGAGGCAGTTGAGTGGTTGATGAACCGCCGGATGAGTTGGAAGAGGCCTGATAATTGGTCGGAGACGGATTGAGAGGACATCGGAAGAAACCTTTCAAAGGATAGCGCTTTTCGGAGAACAAATCACCTCTGGGCGGCGCTTCCGGGTTGGTGTATCTGTAAACGGACGATGTAATTTGTTGACCAACGTGCGGGTCGTCTGGCGCTCTTCAGCCTGCTGTGTCTTCAAGGAAAGGTTTGGATTCAAATGAGCACGGGAATGAGATTTTTCACTTTCCGGATGTCGCGGCGAATTCTTTTAACGCGAGATCGGATTCGGAAGAAAGAAAGATTACCTCAACGAATCGGCATGGTGGCTTCAGCATCATCACAGGAGTTAAAATTGTCGATAAAAGGAAGAATAAAAAGGGACAAGATAAATCAAGCTTTACCTCGACTTCGAATCTTAGTCTTCGGCGGATCGAAAGACTCGGCGGTTTCCTCTTGCCAGCCTTCTTGGTGGTCTTGGACTTTACACGCGAGCCGGGCGGTTTGGTCCGCTTCAAAAGGCTGTTAGCACGAGAGGTAACAAGGATTAATATATATCAACAAGGCATTAATGTCGAAAAGCGGTGGCGAGCCTTACATGAGCGGTTTGTTGGCAACACGAAATGGGGCCAACCGGTTTGGCTCTGAGCGAGATCGGTTCATCAAGCATCCTCTTCTTTGTCTCTGTGACTTCAAGCTCGATTATTGGTAGCTCGTGGCGTTTTGAGGGTCTTGGACCTGCGGTGTATTCGTGCATCAATCCGGGCGGCGGCTTAATGGCAAGATGCCCCAAGAAACCCAACATCGCACAAGGTCCACACCGTTAAGCCATTGGCCATTAGAGCCGGAGTTTGATAATTTGAGGCGCAAAATTCTTACGTTCTGCGGCGGTCAAGCGTGAAAACAGCGGGTGATGGTTGCTAAGCCGGTGAGGGCGGTAACCGGCAAAGGATTCTCGTTGTTAGGAGCAGTATTTGGCGGTAGAACCAGGTTTGGTTCCAATCTTTGGATAGCTATGGTGTTTGGCGTGAGGAAAGTCTACTTCCTTCCTTTTACGGATTGAAACACCGCCCAGCTCCGTGTTAGGACCATCCGAAAATTCTGTCTGGCGGTTCAAGTGAAAGAAATCCGGAACAACTCCACAGATGGTTCTTCTTGAAGATAGACTTCACGAAAAACTTGGAAATTGCATATATTTGACCGAGTTGGGACCAATATCCTGTGGATGGAGTTGAAAACTTGCAAGGACATCCCGGAAGAATTTTGATCCGGGCGGGCAGAATCCCCGGTCTAAGTGCTGCATAAACACAATTACTCCTCCTTCTTGCGGATCGGGAGGGCATTCGGCATCCGGAACCCCAAATGGAGGACATTTTGGAAGCTAAAGCGCCCGGTGGTAGCGCATCCGTTGAGTTGCGTCTCGGTGATCTTGGACGGACCCAATTGAAAGCTGAGAATTGTTTGGCCATTCCGGAAGACTAAACTGCGAAAGGAAAGGTGAAAAAGCGATTCACCGTTAACGATTCGACACATTATACAATGTTAAACGGCAATTGACAGCCAGTTTCCAATTCCGGTTTAGCGAGGACTAATGGGTATGCGGATTAGCTATCAAAAGTCAAACCGCCCAAAGAGACGAGCTGGAAAATCTGCTAAGTGTGGACAGAAACAGGTTTCACATGCGAATGGAGGTAATTTGGATCTACCAAGATTCAGAAGAAAAAATTATCACGACCTATGCAAGCCTTATAAAGGGCAGGAAGGTTCACGCGTTCTAAACAAGAGGTGCGAACAAAAGAAAGGTGTACAAAAATTAAAGCGATGGCGGGCGATCGCGCGCAGGATGTATACTACGGTTGAATAATACGACCATGGCGAGCAGGTATGAGAAACTAGGATGAGCGCCTATGAACTACGAGATGAACAGGAACCTTGAGATGCGGATCTAGGGCTTGAAGAGGGCCTTTCGATCATGAGAACAGCGGAGGAGCGCCGAGAGCCTCTGGTACAATCAGGTCGATCAGCGGCTGGCCCGACGCCATGGCGTTCAAAGGTCGGGGCGACGGCGGAGCTTGAGCTGGGCGTCGCGGGAAGAAGAAGCGGAAGAAGAAAGAAGAAAAGGGCCCGCCGGTCTATTTATAAAAGCGGAGTAATTGACAAGCGAGAATCGAGGAGTTAAAAGCGGCGGACGGCGCAGCGATCGCCTCGATTTCGGGATAGTATTAAATGAAGGAATCTTCTTGTTTGGGTTTCTTTATTAAGGATGGCGTCAAAGCGCCCGTTGTTGTGGTCGAAGGATAGCGTCACGGCGGTTCAAGCGGATGGCGGTTCTGAAATATGAAGGAGATTGAGTTTCCTAAGATGTTGAAGATTAACATGAGCGGTTCAAGTCAATCTGGGGCCTAATGTTGGGGATATAACTACTGAATATAAACCGCCTGAAGGGCGGTTTACTCTAAATCCATAATTAGGGCCCACGAAGGTATGAGGCCGGAGCCCGAGGCGGATTAGGGTCCATAAATGTAAACCGCCTTAGTCATGTAACTTGTCTTTGTAAGATAAGAGAAAGAAGAGACCGAGCGGACACTTGTATGAGCGGCCTCGGGACTCTGTGAACCGGCCGAGCGTCAACCCGTGTATATAAGGGGCGACCGGCGGCGGTTTAAGGACGGAACAATTGAGGCTTAAGTGAAGCTATTGCTCCCTAGTCACAGAAATCACATCAATCCCATCACAAACTAGGCGTAGGCTTTTACCTTCATCGAAGGGGCGAACTAGTATAACTCTCGTGTCTTTGTGTCGCTTTAACCCCTCTAAGTTAACCCGTCGATGGCCCTACGACTAAGTCCTTTCACGAGGACATCTGCCGTGACAATTCCACGACACTATGTCTCGGTCATCCGTCTCTCAAACACCATGTAGTGCGAGAAACCAAACGGAGGCGATCGAGTCTTGTGGGGAAAAGTCATAAACCTTTGCGAGTGTATAAACTAATCATGATTAGCCGTGTCCCGGTTATGGACATCTTGAGTATCTAGTACTTGAATATCATGTGAATCTCAACATGTTACTCTAATTAATATTGTTGGGTTTTAATGAGTACTTTTAATTGGGATTGAGGATGCTGTCAACCATTCTCAATGTTTAACAACCACCATGATAGTTAAACAAATTTATTACTTTGCATTAGGGAAAAAGCGGCTTTATGCAAAACTGTAACCATAGAGCTTTTCCACCAGCCAAATATGCATGTAGTATAGCCAATACTCATTATTATTCTCTATGTGTTACATTGCCAGCATATTCCATGTCTTGACCCGTTTCGAACTGCAACTTTCGATTGCAGACTTTTCGAACGACAGTAAGGTGCTTTAGGTGGTGGTTCTATACTCGATGATGCATTTGGAGTTGATGGACTCACTTATCTTCCAAGTCTTCGCTGTTATCGTTATTAGATGGCCTTAGGCCATATTTATTATAATAAGTCCTCTTTTGTGCAGCGATGTAATAAGTGTGTGATTGCTACTCTGTTATAAATCCTTGAAATCTTGTGTGGTGTCGGCATTCTTGATCCGGGATGACACTGAGCACGAGACTTGATCCATTGAATCGGGTCGCTCTGAGAGATGGTATCGAGCACATCTTGTTGTAGGACACGACCACTAAGTTAAAACCATAGATCACTACTCTCTTCCCATTTTCTAACTCCTCATCTTTTCTACTCTTTTAGGATGAAGGGCCTTGAAGATCAAATCGCCCAACCAGATGAAGGCACACCTTTTGAATTTCACTTGAAGGAAGTCACCAAGTACTGAACATTGGACTACCAAGTTTCACGGGACTTTCAACGCCACTCTGCTGAAGAAGAGCGCTGGAAGATTCAAGCTCACGTTAAGGAAGAACATTCGCCCCAATCACCAAGCCTATAGATAGTGTTTTCGATTGCACCAACCTGGAGTGCAGGAAAGAGCATGGTAGCTCATATCACCATGGGGCGCATTGGAGAAGTTTACCAAAAGACCTCAAGGACACCATCTATCAGATTTGCGGACGCCGAGATGAACAATGGGAGATAGTCAGCACCAAGAAGGATAGATCCATTGCAGCTTTCATCCAGAGTTAAACCAGCACATTCGGCCGCCAGAGAACCAGATGTGCAATGATATGATCGAATTGAAGGATGCGAAGGGAAGGATCATCGAACTTGAAGAAGAACTAAAGTCTACGTAAGGACTACATGGGCGAGATCGTGGCTGTAGCAAGACACAATAACGATCTTAAGTATGAGATTGAAGAACTCAAGAAGAAATTGGCGCTCAAGAATGAAGACAAGTACATCGGCTGTCCGAGCAACTACATCATCATCGACAACACCGATTCGGATCCAAGTGAACCCGACTTTGAAGACGAAGCTGGAGCAGACACCATGGAGTCTTCCACCGGTTCAAATTAGTAGATGACCCCCACACATTTGTAGTATTACCTCCATGTAACATCATAGTACACGCACTTTTGCGATAGTTAGATCGTTGTAAGCCCTTTGTTTGAATTGAATGAAGTGATTTTGTGTGCATTTGCTCATATACATTTGGGTAGTGTTTCTCCTTAGACCTCACTCTATTTCTTAATTTCTCATCTTTTCTAAACCCATCGAGATGCCTCCGAGGCGCGACCGGGTTTGTTTTCCCTTGAGAGATCACCCAGTTGATCCAGCAGCAGAACACTTTGATCCAAACATTGGTACAGAACCAAGGCAACAACAACAACCCACCGCCACCACCACCTGCAGATCACTTGACACGTTTCTTAAGGCTGAACCGGCCGGTGTTTTCTAGTAGCACCGAGCCGATAGTAGCAGATGATTGGCTCCGTAAGGTAGGGAGGAGTTGACCACTGCGGGATGTCTGAGATGGAGAAAAGGTGAAGTTTGCTGCACACCAACAGAAGGACCCAGCGGCAGCATGGTGGGAGAATTTTACATCCACTTACCACAGAACCTTGTCACATGGGATCAGTTTCACAAGCTTTCCGCCTTGCCCATGTCTCGGCGGGAGCTATGGCCATGAAGAAGCGTGAGTTTACAACTTCGCCAAGGAGGAAGGATGTTGGCGATATGTGGATGATTTTAGTAAGTTAACACGTTATGCCACGGATAGCGTTACTACTGGATGCAACTAAGCGGAGAAGTTTGGAAGGATTGAATGATGAAAAAGCATGCAGTTGATGGTAGCAAGTTTCAATAACTACCGGAGTTGGTAGACCGTGCCCTCATGATTGAAGGAAAGCAGCAGCAAATTGAGAACCGCAAGAGGAAGTATGGGCAGGGGAAGTATAACTCGGAGCCAATGAAGCCCGTTATACCCCTAAGCAGGGAGTTCAGTTTCACATACCCATGGAGGAGGTAGTTCGCACAACCATAATGGCCACAAAAATGGAAATGGGAATGGAGGAAGCAGCGGCGAACCGGACCACACCATCAACCCCAACCAAGAAAGACTTGAGTCATGTCACCTGTTACAAGTGTTCCAGAGCGGACATTATGCAAATGAATGTCGAAGGCCAAGGTGGAAATGGAAACTACGGAAAGAAGCCAAACCCTTTTAATAAAGGACAAGTGAACCACGTTACCGTGGAGGAGGTTGAAGATCAGCCCGATGCGATGTCGGTAAGTTTTTGGTTAAGTCATTTACTGCACTAGTTCTTTTCGATACTGGTGCATCACATTCATACATATCAAGGGGATATGTGGATAAGTACAAATTACCAACCCAAGCCCTTAGGTTACCCATGCTAGTAACCTCACCCGGAGCAGAATACATGGCTAGTATATGGTGTGATCGATTGCCATTAAGGATTGGACACTATGTTTTCCCTCGGACCTAATAGTTACGGAATCCCAAGGATTGGATGTGATATTAGGCATGGATTGGTTATCGAAGTATGGAGGAACATAGATTGCGCCACTAAGTCAATTTTGCTTACCACCCCGAAGGAGGAGAATCAAGTATGTATCACGGCATGAGCGAGGAGAGCACAAGTAAATTCCTTATCGAGTTGTGCGGGAAGAAGTACCGATGGTAAGGATTTCCACGAAGTATTTCGGAAGAGTTGCCGGAATGCCACGGATAGAGACATTGAGTTTTGATAGAGCTTTTGCTGAGTGCAGGCCCAATATCGGCGACCATACGGGATGCCCTTACAGATTTGGCGGAAATCAAGAAGCGATTAAGGAGCTAATGGATAAAGGTTATATATGCCCAAGTTCTTAGCCTTGGGGATCACCCATACTTTTAGTAGAGAAGAAGGGCGGATCATTAAGGATGGTTGTAGACTATAGTGGTTTAAATCAAGTAACGATCAAGAACAAGTACCCACCACCTATGATAAATGATCTGTTTGATTGTTTGCAAGGAGCTAAAGTGTTTTCCAAGATCGATTTGCGATCGTGGTACCATCGATTGAAGATTAAGGAGCAGGACATACCTAAGACAGCATTTACCACGAGATATGGACTGTATGAATATACCGTTATGTCATTTGGACTGACTAACGCGCAGCCTATTTCATGAACCTGATGAACAAAGTGTTTATGGAGTTTTGGATAAGTTAAATCGTGGTGTTCATAGATGATATTTTGGTTTCTCGAAGAATGAAGAAGAACATAAGGAACATTTGCGATTGGTTTTGGAGAAACGAGGGAACATCGAGTTATATGCCAAGTTCAGCAAATGTGAGTTTTAACTAAAGGAAGTTGGATTTCTTGGACATGTTATATCCGGGAAGGGATAGCAGTTGACCCCACGAAGGATGAGACCGTAACCAAATGGGAAGCACCAACGACAGTTGGAGATCCGAGTTTCCTTGGACTCGCGGATACTACCGAAGATTCATTGAGAATTTCTCAAGGATTGCAAAGCCTATGACGGAATTGCTGAAAAAGGATACCAAGTTCATATGGACTGAGGATTGTGAGGCAAGTTTTCAGGAGTTGAAGAACAGATTGGTTACCTCACCAGTGTTAATTTTGCCAGATCAGACCAAGGATTATAAGGTGTATTGCGACGCTTCACGTCGAGGACTTGGAGCAGTGCTTATGCAGGAAGGAAGAGTTGTTTCATATGCTTCACGACAGCTTAAGCCTCATGAGTTGAATTATGCCACACATGATTTGGAGTTAGCAGCCGTTGTGCATGCATTGAAGACATGGAGACATTTTCTCATTGGAAATCATTGTGAGGTGTACACGGATCACAAGAGTTTGAAGTACATCTTCACGCAGAAGGAATTAAATCTCGAACAGAGGAGATGGTTGGAGCTTATTAAGGATTATGATATGAGATTGCATTATCACCCGGGAAGGCTAACGTTGTAGCAGGGCGCATTGAGCCGTAAGACCCGTCAATAGACTAACGGTGGGAGGAATACCCAAGGAGTTAGCGAAGACCTTCGAGAGCTATGTTTGGAAATAGTTCGAGAGGCTATGTAGCAGCATTGGAGATTCAGTCTCGTTGATGGACAAAATCAAAGAAGCTCAAAAGGCGATAAGGAAGTTGCCTCTATAATGGAGAAAATGGCGAAGGAAAAGCTAAGGGATTTCGTGAGGATGAGCACGATACCCTATGGTTTGAGGACCGTGTTTATGTGCCAAATGACCGGAGATCGGGAAGTTGATTTTGCAAGAAGCACATGATTCACCCTACTCGATTCACCGGAAATACCAAGATGTATTTAGATTTGAAGGAAACATTGGGTGGACGGAATGAAGAAGGATATTGCGAGTATGTAGCAGTTTGTGATGTATGTCAAAGAGTGAAGGCAGAACATCGAAGCCAGCGAGGATTATTGCAACCATTGCCGATACCGAATGGAAGTGGGATAAACTAGGCATGGATTTCATCATAGGTTTGCCAAAGACTTCGTTCGGGCTATGACTCGATTTGGGTTATAGTCGACCGCTTGACGAAGGTAGCTCATTTCATTCGATCAAGACTACCTATAGCAGTGCTAAGTTGGCAAAGATATACATGACCCGAATTGTGTGTTTGCACGGAGTTCGAGGAGTATCATATCAGATAGAGGAACCCAATTTACCTCAAAGTTTTGGAATCGATTGCATGAAACATTGGGAACCAGGCTGGAATTGATGCAGCTTTCCACCCACGACCGATGGACAGACCGAGAGAGTCAATCAGATTTTGGAGGATATCTTTGAGAGCTTGTGCACTAGATTATGGATCTAGTTGGGATGATAACTTGCCGTATGCAGAGTTTTCTTATAACAACAGTTACCAAACCAGCTTGAAGATGGCACCTTTCGAGGCTTTGTACGGAAGGAGGTGCAGGACACCGTTATCATGGGACGAAGCTGGAGACCGTCAGTTGTTTGGACCAAATTTGATTAAGGAGTCTGAACAGAAGGTTAAGTTGATTCGCGATAGGCTCAAGGTAGCCCAGTCCAGACAAAAAAGCTATGCGGATTCAAAACGCAAGGCGATAGAATATGAAGTTGGAGATAGAGTTTATCTTAGAGTATCCCCACTACGAGGAGTTAAGCGATTTGGAGTTAAAGGAAAGTTAGCACCACGTTTCGTTGGACCGTATAGGATCTTGCAACGCATGGGAGAAGTTGCTTATAAGCTGGAATTGCCAGAGGGACTGTCAGGAGTTCATGATGTGTTCCATGTTTCTCAGCTGAAGAAATGTCACGCCGAGATGGCGGAAGTATCGCTAAGAGATACAGTGCCACTTGAAGCAATTCAGTTGAAGGATGATTTAACATATGAGGAGAAACCAGTCAGGATTCTCGAATATGCCAGTGAGTTACTCGCAGCAAGGTTATCAAGTTTTGCAAGGTTCGATTGGAGCCACCACACCGAGGATGAAGCCACACGGGAAAGAGAAGAAGATTTTCTCAAGGACCACCCTCACCTATTTTCTAGCCAACCCGAATCTCGAGGGCGAGATTCATCTTAAGGGGGGTAGGTTTGTAACATCCCAAATTTTCAATTTGGAATGTTATACATTAGATCATCATGCAGATCATATTTTCTTGCATTTTGTTGATCCTAGAAATTTCACGCAACTCAAGGACCCTCAGAGAGAGTTGTAGATTTCGAAATTTTCGTATTTGAGTTCTCTCAAAACTATGAAAAGAGGATCATTGGATTTATTTATTTTATCTTCAAATATTTTTCAAATATCAAAAATAAGAGAGGGAATAATATGACTTTTCCAAAATTAAGGAAAAATGAAGATTTAATAAATAAATCAAATTTTGGATTTTTCTCGGAGTTTATTTGCCTTAGGGAAAAATGCGTGTTTTCAAAAATTGCATTTTAGGCCCCGAGTAGAAGTTCATTTTGTTCAACTCATTTTTCAGAGTCAGGGAAACTTTACTTTATTAATTTTGGAGTTCATTTAGATTTTTTTTCTCTGTATTTTTCTGCGCGCGAAACCGATTTAAAAAAAAGAGAGAGCCACAGCGCCTTGGGCCAAAGGCCCAAGCCGCCAAGCCAGCCGGCCGCCCAGGAGGCCAAGGCCATCACTAGCGTGCGCCGCACCAGGGAGCCAGGGAGCCGCCCCGGTTTCCTTTTCTTTTACAAATCCTAGTAGGATTTGGACCCATTTCGTTATTCCGTTTTATTCCTAGGATTCCTAATCCTACTCTAATTCTTGTCCCCTACTCCAAGCAAAAACCCTCCCCTCCCCAATATAAATACCCAAGCACCCCCCCCCTCTAACGCATCAAACCAACACCTCTCCTCTCCTCCCCTACACCGCCGCCGCCGCCCTACACCGCCGCCGCCAAGTGCCACCGCCCACCAACGCCGCCCGCCGCCGAGCCCCTCGCTTCTTGAGGTACTAGCCCAGCGCGTCACCTTTTCTTTTCCTCGGTTCGATTTTTAGTAAATCATTCCGGTTTCCGTGCAGTTTTCTAGATCGGTTTTCGTTTGGTTTCTTTCGAAACCCTAGATCGGTTTTTCTCGCTGGTTTTTCTTTCCGGTTTTGTTTATGGCGTTAGCGGACCGTTCATCCTAACGAAAGTGATCACCGGTTTGCTTCGGTTAATGAACGTCCGTTCGTTCAACCGTTCGTCATTTTCTTTCTCATCGGATTTATTCCGCTATTTTTTCTGATAGCGATTTCAGACCCGATTTTCTTTCTAGTCTATCTTCTCTTTCGTTTATCGGAATCAGGTGATTCAAGCGCCTAGAGTTTCATCTCGAAACCGCCGTTCTGACTAATCAACTTAAACAAAGTTTTGCTACTGTAAAATTTGACTTAGCTTCAACTTGCTAGAACCGAGTTGTTTTCTTTCGTCATTTGACTTTCGTTGCTTTATTTGATTCGATTCTTTTTGCAACCAGGGTTCTTAAGTTGAACTTTCTGGTTAGATATTTTATTCGAGATTTACCGGTGCATTAGATGAGTACTTATTGTATGCTTGTTGTTTATGCAGGATAGATCACCGGAGTCGCCACTTGTTACTTGAATCTCTAGGTTTCATGGATCATCGACAAGGCAAGTAACACTTTGATCATACTTTCTCATACCCAGTTTTTATGCATTAGATCAATCCTCAAACACTTGCATGATTAGGATCTAAATAAATTGTGGGATGGGAAGTAGATTGAGGTAGTACCTATTACTGTTTTACTTATGAAACCTTGGGATTTACTTCTCGTTTGCTTATTATGCTATGCTATGCTAGTAGGCGTGGATTGGGTGAGTGTATTCCATGACGGATGTGAGATTGTTAAATTAATGGTTTATTTAAGGTGGCAACAAACACACATCCGGGTGGATTGAGGCACCTGGTTTCTATCGGACTTGCCTGTTTTTCTTCGGACCGCCACCCAGGCTCAAAGGGATCATAAGATTATTCATGCTAGTAACTTCCGTGTGCAGCCACAAGCCATTATGGGCTCTGGCATAGTTGATTAAGTCGTGTGAACTCTTACAGTGGTAGACTAGCTGATGTAGGGGTTGTAGGTGGTACGGTCTACCCATCGTAAGGTGCAAGCGCTTCGAAAGACTATGTCTCGGTCATCCGTCTCTCAAACACCATGTAGTGTGAGAAACCAAACGGAGGCGATCGAGTCTTGTGGGGAAAAGTCATAAACCTCTGCAGAGTGTATAAACTAATCATGATTAGCCGTGTCCCCGGTTATGGACATCTTGAGTATCTAGTACTTGAATATCATGTGAATCTCAACATGTTACTCTAATTAATATTGTTGGGTTTTAATGAGTACTTTTAATTGGGATTGAGGATGTTGTCAACCATTCTCAATGTTTAACAACCACCATGATAGTTAAACAAATTTATTCCTTTGTAGTAGGGAAAAACTGGCTTTATGCAAAACTGTAACCATAGAGCTTTTCCACCAGCCAAATATGCATGTAGTATAGCCAATACTCATTATTATTCTCTATGTGTTACATTGCCAGCATATTCCATGTGCTGACCCGTTTTCGGGCTGCAACTTTCATGTTGCAGACTTTTCAGACGATGAGTAAGGTGCTTTAGGTCGTGGTTCTATACTCAGTGATGCCGCTGGAGTTGATGGACTCACTTATCTTCCAAGTCTTCCGCTGTTATCGTTATTAGATGGCCTTAAGCCATATTTATTGTAATAAGTCCTCTTTTGGGCAACGATGTAATAAGTGTGTGATTGCTACTCTATTATAAATCCTTGAAATCTTGTGTGGTGTCGGCATTCTTGATCCAGGATGACACCGAGCACGAAGACTTGATCCATTCGGGTCGGGTCGCTACATTGGTAGACCGTTTTTGCGCACTATCGGTGCCGTGATTGATATGAAAGAAGGCAATATTAAATTTCGGTTTCCACTAAGTATGGGAATGGAACAATTCTCTAGAACAAGAATTAGAACACCATATGAATCAATCATGAGGTGTCGAGGAAGCTGATCGTGACCCACGAACACCTATGGGACTGGCGGACCGAGTCCCTTTTGGTTTGGTGGGGCGGAGATTACCTGAAGAAGCGGATCGAGCGATGCACACGAGCAGTTTACCCAGCTTCGGAGCTCTCCGGAGAGATAATACTCCTACTGCTGCTTGTCTGATTATCTTGTGTTCTTGCTAGGGAGCAATGGGAGCTACAAAACCTAGCTTGAGTGTCTCTAGTCTCGAATGAGTCGAACCAGCCGGACCCCCTCTACGTTGCGCATGGGCCTCCTTTTATAGGCTCAAAGGGGTCACCACAGTGTAGCGTAGATGAGGGTACAAATGGAAAAACAGTAGTTGGTACACCTACTTGTACGATTATACGATGTACTCTACCTAACTCGACGGCAAGGGACAAAAGCATTAAATGCCGTCCACATCGTCGCCTGATCTGTGAGGGACCGTCAGTGCGCCACCGTTTGCCACGATGGTAAGCTTGTCAGTGCCGCTTATCGCTGCTCCCCGCTGGCTGCACAGCCTCTTGACACGCGCGCATGGAATGGTCTCATGGCGACACGTTGGTAGATGAGCTGGAGCAGAGATGAAGAGAAGTTGCCTGCCGCGTCTAAATCCTTGTCGCGCCCGGAAGCTTGTCGCCCTCCGAGCCTTCCCGGCAAGCTCCTCTTGCCGGGGTCTCGTCTTCTGCGTGCCTTGAGTGGCCTTCCCGGCAAGCTCCTCTTGTCGGGGCCTTGTCTTCTTGGCTTAAATACTTTGTTCTTGAATGGCTCCAAAGGAACCACGGAGGACCTTGGCGGTCACTAGGTAGGCCTGCCGGAGGTGCTGCGACTGCCGTCTGCAGTTCGGGATACTAGGGTACCCCTACTCTAGTACACCGGCAGAGAGCCCCGAGCTGGGCCATACACGGTGCCGGCGCTGTTGGGCGGGGCCCAAAAGCGATGCTGCAGGGCACGCGGCCTAGATCACGCCATTACTGCCGCCCCGGACCCACGTCCCCCACGAACAGCCGCACCCGAGCGTGGCGTCGTGGGAGAGATCGTGGGGGCTTTCTTCAGTGGAAGCGGGCGTCCGCCCCTCTCCTCCTTATAAGCAGGGGAAGCAGGGGCAGGTCGCCCACCTCGCCATTCTTGTCACATCTCAAAAACCACCGTCGCTCCTCCCTCCTTCTTGAGTCTCAAGAGAGCGGCGCTCCTTCCATCGCCACCAACACCATCGGCGTCGTCGGCCTCCTCCACCACCTCCACCATGGCTCAAAGCCGACAAGGGAAGGGGCGTGAAGTCGGCCGAGGCGCGGCTGTGATGCTCTGCGAAAGAGCGGGCCACCTTGACCCCAGCTCGGCGCAAAGGAGCTGAGGAGGCTACTACCTTTTCAGGTCGACGGAGGCAGGCGCATCCGCGCCGAGGGTGATCTCTGCCGCCACATCGAGTTGGTTTCAGCCGGGTACCCCTTCTTGGCGCTCTTCTTCTATTGCGGGCTCTGCCCGCCTTTTCTAATTCTTTTGGGATATCATGAACACCTACGGGCCGCCTCCTTGATTTCACCCCAATGTTGTCTCGACCATGGCGGTTTCGCACACCTTCTGCGAAAACTTTGTCGAATCCACCCAAGCGTAGCCCTCTTCCGCACTTCTTCATGCCCAGCGTTGAGAGAGGAGACACTTGCGGAGGATTGCTTGGATCTCCGGGATCGGCAAGAAAGAAGCATATCTGGAAGGAGAGCTCCGCAGCAAGTGGGAGGAGTGGAGAGCCGATTGGTGTTGGATCATCGAGGAGAACCGCAGCCCTTCACTACCCAGCGCCAAACTCCCATAGTGCGCGGCAGCGATTGGAGCAACTTGGCGCCGGAGGATGCTAGGTTGAAGATTGCTGTGACCCGGATCTTGTGCCTCAGGCATGCCGCACTCACTGTAGGCGCCGTTGGCGCAGATTTCCTCGCCGCCGCGCCATCCCTTGCGGGGAGAGGAGGAGGCCTGCTTGGGAGTTCCAAAATCGGCGGACATCATGAGGCTGCGCCGGCCTCAACTGGAATTTCACCGTCTTGGAGCTGGATGCGATGTTGTTGGAGTTGTTCAAGCCGCGACCAGATCACCCCGAGTGGTTCATGTTGCCAAGAGGGCGTTCCTTTGTGCAACAACTCTTCGCTCGACCGCATCCGTGCAATGATGCCGTTATGTGATTCCCATGGGATCGGTCCAACTTGGCAAGAAACCCGCCCGATGACGTCGTGCAGCAGTTCTTCGACACACTGGAAGAAGTGCCGATCCGCCCGACGAAAGCGTAAGTGGCTCACCAGCGACACCACCGACGCCGAGCTGCAGCGTATCGCCACCAGGTGGAGGCGGCGAAGCTCCGCCGCTGGTGAATCGGGTTCACCGTGGAGGAGGAGGCAGCGAGGCGGCAAGCCTTGCCGTCGAGAGGAGCTTGCCGCGCGGAGGAACAGGCGAGCTTGAAGCTGAGCGAGCAGGCCTGGGCGCCTCCTCACCTTCGGTAGCTTGCAGCGGAGGGCCCACAGCTCCACCAAGAAGGCACCTCCGCAAGACCGGGGAAGTGGCGGGGCGGCAGACGGGCCAACAGCCGTCGCGCCGCGTGACGCGCTCCACCGCGGCAAGCACTGTTGCCGCGGGAGCGCCTCACGTCGCCACAAGCGGGAGCGGGCCTTCCGGGACCACGGCCCCTGCACCCTGGCGTTCGAGGGAGCCTACTCTTCCAGCTCGTCCGCACGGGCGGACTGGAATTTGACTTCTCCGCGCTCAGCTCGAGGAAGAAGAAGAGTAAGATCTTGTCCACATACTTGTAATTCTTCAATTTGCTGCTTTGTCTTGTATCGATATGCTTCATTCTGAACTCTTTCCTTTTTCAGGCCTTTGCCTCGAGAGCGTCGAAGAAACCAAGACCCGGTGGTTGTCATCGAAGACAATCCCCGTGGCGATAGGAGGCGCGTCTGAGACCCCTGCCCGACCGGCAACCCTTCCTCAGAGCAGCCCCAGCAGGCCCCAACGTAAGTATTTGGTTTATTTCTTACGGTTAGGTGTGCATGGGTGCTCCTTCTTCTTGATATCTGACTTGTTGATTTGTGTAGGAGCGAGCAGCCTCATCGGGGAGGGCCCGAAGGCGCTCGAAATTCGTCTGTTCAACTATGCGCCAAGGAGAATTCTCCGGCAAGGAGCGCTCTCCGGCAAGGAGGCTTCTCCGATAAGGGAAGTTTCTCCGACAAGGGGCAGCACCGCGATCCTCGGTGGTGGAGACCGACCCACAGATCCCATCGCGAGTAACCCTTTTGCGTGACAATTTCCCTTGGGTTCTTTTTTCTTCGTTCTTCTTTTCTAACATTTGCTTGACTGTTCTTTCTTTTTTCGATCGTCGAGATCCATCTGCCGCAGATCCGATGGGCGAGGTCGCCGGGCGAGGCAGCGCCGCCTGCAACAGCGACGCGCCACCACCATGGAGGAAGAGGCGGGCGCCGATGGAGTCCGCCGGGCGGCGAGGCCGCCAAGGCTGCCGCTGCAAAAGCGAGGCGAGGTGCAGCGATTATCTTGACGACCACGAGGCCGCAGGAGCGCCAGGCGCTCGCCGACCGCCGATCCCCGCCATCGATCAAATGTCGAGGCTCGAAGAGCCCCAGCCAGCGCCTATCGAAGGCCAGCGACGGCGTCTTCATCAAGCTCCCACAGGCGTCGAGCTCCGGCGCCCGATCGAAGGGGAGACCTTTGACGAAGAGCTGTTCGCCTCCGCTGGGCTGCCGCTGGTTGATCGTAAGCAGCAGCAGCGAAGTCTCGAGGAGCAGCTCTGAAAAAGCTGTTGTCGCTCTACCGCGCCCGACAAGCCAAGCTGGAGTCGGGAAGCACTTGTCGCGGCGGGAGCGGACATGGAGCAGCGCGCGGAAGAGCTCCGGTGCACCAACCAAGAAGCCATCCGGGATGTGGCAGAAGAGCGGGGGCGACTCGCTGAAGAGCGCACAGCCTTCATCCTTGAGAAGGCTGAGGTCGAGGAGCAGCAAAGGCTTGCCGGCGAGAAGCTATCTGCACAAGAAGGCGAGCTGGCACAGCGGAAGATAAACCTTGACAGCTATGAGGAAGAGCTTGCCGCGCGCGAGCAATCACTTGGCGGAGCTCTCAAGGAAGCAAAGGACGCTGCCGCAGCTGCCGAGGCCGCCAAGAAGGAGTTGGAGACAAAAGTGATGCAGCTGGAGGCCAGTCTGCAGAAGAGTGGCGAAGAGCTCACCTTGCTTGAAGCCTGGCGGCGAGAAGGACACCTACACTCTTGGCGAGTTGCAGGGGCCGTCTCGTTGAGAGGATCAAAGAGCTCGATGCCGCCAAGGACTCCAAGGCAGATCTTGAGCTGAAGCCACCACCACGATGGAGGCGGCTGGATGGCGCCAAGGAGGCGGGAGGTGGGCACTGTTGGAGAAGATCAAGACCAGCGAGGAGCTGGCGACAAGTGCCACGAACGCCGAACACCTTCAGAGAGAGCGTGATGCAATTTGGGCGGAGGGTCTTGTGGATCTGCTGCCGCCATTGACAAGGAGCTGATGGAGCTGGGGATGGTGGACCTTGGGTACTCCTCCGACGAGGGCCTCCAACCCAGCGCCAAGCTCAGCCTATTCCTCAAGGGCGTGGTGACGGCTCTCCAGCGGCCCGGGAAGAGATCCCAAAGCAGCTGGCCGACGAGTCGCGCCAAATCTGTCAGGGCTCTTGAGAAGGTCTTGATGAAGGTGGCCTTCCACAATCGAGCGTTAACCGCCAGCGTCCTCAAATCCTTGCCGCCGACTGCTGACGTTAAGCGCTCAAGGCCCTTGTCGCACCAATTGTGGACAGGGTGGCGGGGTCAAGAGGGTTGATGGCGACCCGCGTGAACTAGGCCGCCCGCTTTATCTTTCCCTTGCCGCTGCGATCATGTTTAGGAGAACAATCTATTAGATCTGCGACAAGCTACTTTTGTAATATAACTCTATCTTAGGCGATGATTGCAACGTTATTTCCTTTACTTGATTCCTTCCTTTGTATGTTTGTGCCCTCGCTTTTAGGGAACTTGTGGTGCGGGCACCCTTGCGCATGAATAGTCTGAGCGCGGAACGTCGGCAACTTCTTGGCGGTGCCGCCTCCGACAAGCAACCTTATGCATAGTAGTTGCAGCTCACTTAAATTGTTGAGCGGACTCGAAACAAAGTAAGGCGCAACCAGCTACGAGTTGGTTCCTCCGCACAGGTTTTCCATACAAAGTACTATCGTTCGAGGAAGATAACTTAAAAATTTAAAACTTATTGCTCAAACTTTGGCAACAAGCTTTTCTGTCGTTTGCTTCCCCGCAAGCGATACTTCCTCGGCGGCGCTTGCCCACACCATTATCTTCTCCTTTCCCCTGGTTAACTTGTGCGCGAGGGAACCTTCCCTTCTTTGAGAAGAAAGAAGAAAAAAAAGTTATGGAGCCTTGTGGCTCGTTATTGCTTACGGGTGTGGATGCTGCACGAAATGTCAGATAATACATGCAAATTGATTATGAAAGCATGAAATTGACAAGTTGTGCGCAACACATGAGCTTCTTGATGCATCGGGTCTGCGCCCGGCTTTGTACAAAGGATTACATGCAACATCGGCAAGACTTGTACAAAAGGTGGTTGCCGGAACAGGTTCCGACAACCGCCTATCGGTAAAACTTACGAAGATGCTCA